>JSUI01006431.1:0-63789 GCA_000833645.1 Huntiella omanensis
TGTTCTCGCCAGCGCATTCTCAATGTAGAACGAGTCTTGATGTTTCCTGAAAAGCGCATTATTTTCAACTACATGTTGACGTATGTGTTTCTAGCCCCGCAAATTCCATGTTTCCAAGTCTATCCTCAACTTGGTTAAATTTTGCGATGCGCGACAGGGTAGACGGGGCTTAACGTAGTCCGCCGCATTTTCATCACGAATATGCATCGACACGATTCGTCAGCTGGCGCCGCTGCCGAGATATTGAGATGTGTTAACCAGACCCCGCCTCGAAAAAAAAACGAACCTAAGGCTTCCTACCAAGAGCCTGACGACCATGGTTCCGTGCACACCAAGTAAGTGGCCAAGTCAAAGAACGGTCAGCTAGTTGCACAGCCAGAGAATTCTGCAATGCAGTCCAAGGACCCGGAGTCATGGCCCCATCTGGAGTTTGTAGCCCGGCCGACATCCGTATCAGACAGTCATGCCCGGCGGTTGGAACTTTATTCCGCTGTTGCGGACGTAAGCCAAGCTTGGCCATAGCACCAGCGGCTATGCAAGCATAACCCACGGCACAGCGCCCGACCGTTAATCCGCACTTCTTGTTTCGCGGCCAAACTGGCCCATGTGCCGGAAAAAAAATGTTTGGGTCGTGCTTCGTATTCTTGGTGAACGGGATTGACCCGAAAAAGGGCTTCGGCTCCGTGGTCGCGGCGCACCAGCAACGTACATATGTAAAGCATATATGGGGTTGTCGTCACACACAAATGCAAGCAAACCACGGCACATGTTGGGCGCAGACGACGCCGTTTAGGTCACGAGAGCCCTTCTTCGTGGCTTTGGCTCGTCTTGATTGGGACCTGATCTGGCTTAAATTCTCCGGATATCGCCACGCAATATGGCCGACTCCACTGGGTTGAGAAAACGGATTCGACTGGATTTTTTGGGATTGCTCTGGCCCGCTGTCTACGGAATTGCCGTGTTACGGGCGGAGAAAAGAATGCAGGTGTAAAAATTTCGATGTTGCGTTTCTGATCCTAATGTGATATCGAAACTCACACGGGCAACCATCTCCTCTGCTGCATCCATTTTGCCCTGTTTAGTTCGTCATCATCAATGCGTTTGTTGGGTTGTGTATCTAGTCAAGGGACACCTGGAATCCGGAATTCCGGGCAGTGCACACAAGAAGGTATAGACTGATAAGCCCGGGGTTTATTCCATGAAAAGTGGTGCAGCCGGTCAACAGAAAATCAAGCCCCTCATCGTCACTCACTTGACGCCTGACCCTCGTCGGCAATGTTGCCTTTTTATATGACATGTCCGAAACTACGGGCGCTCAATACCTTGAAAAACTTACTGAGACCAATGCGGATTCAGGCTCGGGGGGCTGTCCGTTCGTCTTTACAGGGTTCGTGGGTACACTTTTTTGACTGGCCCCCTTGTTCGTTTTTGGATTGACAACCGGCCTAGAACTGGGATTTACTCGGCCAAAGAAGAACTTTTCTAAATGCACAACATCGACAACTTGACATGGGATTCTGTGAAGTCTACGTGATAGAGTTGTGACGACAGTCCTTCTATATGTGCCGACAATATGTACTTGTTGTATGTATGGTATGCACACACATGTACATCCAAGTTCAATACTATGACGTACTCAAAAGGGTTCTATCATGACCAAAGTCAAAGTCAGGTTGCACGTTTTTCGGACAATCACCAAAAAAGACGATTCTCCGACGATGCCTTTGCTTTGCATATGGCTACTTAGTTGACAAATCCCATAACCCAGACCCCTATCCTTACACGATCAGCCCGCTACCCCCAGACCACAATGCAACGTGGGGGAGTGCTAGTAATCCATTACCACATTACACGGGCTGTCTGTCTGCCAACCTGTTTTTGCGGACGGGATGAATCCCGCCGTGGGTCTGGCTTGCCACACAGTCCGAATTCAAACACCCCCCCCCCCCTCTCCCCACTTCCGATTTGCACCCTGTTTGTCGTGATTTGCTCCATCGGCGCATAGTTTCTGACCGTACATATATTGCCCCGTGTCCGCCGTTGATCAACAATGTCCCGAGTTTCATACACGCTTATCTCTGTATAATTGTATCCCTGTTGTTTCTCTTATAATCTTCTAGATTTGCACCTAAAGAATCTACTCCTAAATTGCAAACATCACCAATAGCAAACATCAAGTTGCCTCACAACTGTGTTCCGATTTGAATCAACAGTTCATTCTTACTATCACCACTACCTCGGATTCCACATCTCAAGTCGTCCTTGCGTCACATATATACCACCGGCCTATTTATTCATAACTAAGCCTTTTCAATCCCTTGCATTGGACGATTGAATTCGCTTGACCACCGGCTTCGCCTCAGCTTGTCTTGGCTGCTCAACTGAATATATTGGAGACCGTCCCATATATAGGCTCTCGGAATCATCCACTGGACTAGCGAACGGCCCCACTACTATTCACGGCTTTGACATCTATTTCTATCTTTTATTCGGGTTGTTCCGATTGGTAGAAACCGACATCTTTATATCTTTTAGTTAAACTATATATACGGCTCCTATCCGGTTTCAACATCGCCAAGCTTTTAGTTCGGATCTTTAACTTTATTCTTTGGTAAGTTCATATCCATATGTCATAACTCTTTGTCTTTTTTTTCTCATATAAATACCCGTCTTGACCCCCACACATGATTTGTTCTCATACCCGAAATGGTGGGGTGAATTTTTATAACTCGTCTCATACCACGGCATCATATCAATCCATTCTTGCATTTTCCTGCAGAAAACCCGGTTTTGTCATTGAACAAAACGCCGTGGCTATAGTTTCACCAACCCCCATTACGCCCCCTAAATTCACTCTTGTTCGCCTTGCGCTGTACTTCGGCCCTATGAACGGCAAGATCAAGCACGGCAGTCTTTTCTGTCTACTATTGCTTCACGCCACTTCCCGCCGCCCACTGTTTCAAAAGCTCGCTCTCGCACTCGTTTGTACACCTCGCTGTACACCACACCCTTTTGTACAGGCAATGGCCATATCCACCATCATCTGCCACAATGCCGCTGTCTCGTATTGTCAGTGACAAGCAATCGCTGCCAGACTTTTGCGTCCTGCGAGACTTCACGCCCCTCCATGGTCCTCACCCCTTCGACATTATATGTACGCCCATCATTTTCCCATCCACCATGCATATTTGGCATCTGATTGGTCGTGCGACCATACACTTCGATCCTCCTTATGCTGTCACGGTCTCAATAGTTCTCCCTTATTCTCGGTGTCCACATCTGCGTGTTACATCTCTCGTGTCTACCTTGAGGCGGCGTTGTCTACCACATTTATGACGAGGACTTGGATTATCTTCCACACTGCATTTCGAGTTTACTTGGTGACATCCCAGTATTAACCCAATTCCTCACCTCAAAGAACGCGATGGCGTCACAGTCGCTACAAGCCATTATGCGTTCCTTGTGCACTCCTCCTCCTCCTCCGGAGAATTTATTGGACCTGCCAACAACACGGGCATACCGTCCTGCAACGACAAAACTACCCTGACGGAGTGCAAGCTGGAATGCATGGAAGGGGCGTGTGGAAGCGGCCGAACGGGGGTAACGGCAACCGAGCCTGTTGCTTAATCATTGGAGAACAAATCCTAGCTGTGAATGAGGAGTTGGAAGCTATGCCTCTATTTCATCCACACTCTAAAGGCATATTCGCTTCTTTGACAGATGGGTCGTGTAAACCCTTGATAGTTGTCCTAGTGGGCCAATGCAACATAGTTCACGGGAGCCAAGTTAATCTTCTTTCTCTGTGTCGCCCACCTTTTCTATTGTCCATCCCTTATACTTGTCATTAACTTGAAAGTTTACAAAGACAGCTGAGACTTGTCGGCATCTACAATAATTCCGAAAAGTGGCCATCACATCCTACAATACGCCACACGATCCTTGAAATGATGACTCATGTTAGTGTTGGCTTTCTACATGTCTCCCTTTTACTCTGGTTAGTTCCGGAGTTTGCCAAGTACATACACAATGACATGCCTCAGAGCGGAAAGATCATCAACATTCCGAGACCCACTTAGGCGGAAACCAGGGGGTTAGTTCACCGAAGCCGATGCCCACGGCCTTTCCGGCCTTAGGTCTCGGTTCTTCACATGCCATGTTTCTTGAGCTGATGCCTATTACTGCCAAGTGACAATGTGTTTCGCCAGCTCTTGTTTCTATGGTNAAATGATGACTCATGTTAGTGTTGGCTTTCTACATATGTCTCCCTTTCACTCTGGTTAGTTCCGGAGTTTGCCAAGTACACAATGACATGCCTCAGAGCGGAAAGATTATCAACATTCCGAGACCCACTTAGGCGGAAACCAGGGGTGGCTGTTCACCGAAGCCGATGCCCACGGCCTTTCCGGCCTTAGGTCTCGGTTCTTCACATGCCATGTTTCTTGAGCTGATGCCTATTACTGCCAAGTGACAATGTGTTTCGCCAGCTCTTGTTTCTATGGTATCTGAAATTGCGTGAACAAGTTGTGATGACAAGTTTGTTGTGTTCCTACGGGCGTAAAAGCTCATTGGATAGCTCTTGCTCACGGGGTCGCTCACATTTTTCATGTTATTTTGGCAACGTGCACTATTTCGGTCATTCGTGCAACTAACGCCTCCTAGGTTACGACTTGATTTTGTACATCTTTCTTGACCGGATATCAGAAATTCACATTGGTGGTGTTTATTCTGTCATCTTTTTTTCTGTTTACTCTAGCGACGACCAATAAAAAGTGACATCATCTCGGCTTACCTACCGGTTGCGTATTGCCTTTGAGGGGTTCGTCCTGTCGACGAGGCTCATAAATAAGCCCGAAATATTGTTTTTCAACTTCGGCTTTTCAACTTTTTGGCCTTTCGTGGCTTTAAGTNTTTCGGTCATTCGTGCAACTAACGCCTCCTAGGTTCCAACTTGATTTTGTGCATCTTTCTTGGCCGGATATCAGCAACTCACATTGGTGGTGTTTATTCTGTCATCTCTTTTTTCTGTTTACTCTAGCGACAACCAATAAATAGTGACATCAGATCGGCTTACCTACCGGTTGCGTATTGCCTTTGAGGGGTTCGTCCTGTCGACGAGGCTCATAAATAAGCCCGAAATATTGTTTTTCAACTTCGGCTTTTCAACTTTTTGGCCTTTCGTGGCTTTAAGTCCTACCTATACCCCAGCATCATCTTGCACCATCGCTTATAAACGACAACCTTGGACTAGCGGGAGGTAGTCTCCTACATACACGAGAGTATCATGGAGCCTACTTTCATCGTCATCACTGGTACGTCTACAGTCATGTCATGCACTTATCCCTCATCGCCCCTTGACTCCAAGNAATATTGTTTTTCAACTTCGGCTTTTCAACTTTTTTGCCTTCGTGGCTTCAAGTCCTACCTATACCCCACCATCATCTTGCACCATCGCTTATAAACGAAAACCTTGGACTAGCGGGAGGTAGTCTCCTACATACACGAGAGTATCATGGAGCCTACTTTCATCGTCATCACTGGTACGTCTACAGTCATGTCATGCACTTATCCCTCATCGCCCCTTGACTCCAAGCACGCTGAACTAACACAGGATTTTACTGTATAGACTTGTCAGAGGATGCCAATATACTCTTCATATCCGACTCTGTGCAAGACATTCTCGGGTATGCAACAACAGAAGTGCAGGGTAGCTCTGCTTTTGATCACTTTCATCCCAATGAAGTTTCCAAGGCTCGGGCCGTTCATCAACGTGGAGTTCTCTTGGACAAAGCAGCCGTTCTTCACACTGTTCACATAAGAACCAAGAATGGTAGGTATGAACACTGCGAGTGTACCTTTACTATTGTGAAAGAAGTCCTCATAGCTAGTGTTGGCAAGTACCGGCCAAATTACAAGAGCGATCGTAAGTTTCCAATTCTGCTTACAATCCAAAGTAACCTTCATCTGACTTGATTATGTTTCTAGTTCGTGCCAGTGATGCACCACGAATCAGACAGTTATTCAAGTGCTCACCAAGGGACCCAATGTACCATATGCTTGAACAACTCTCACCCAAGTATCAAATGCCGCCTATGGTCCGTGAACCAAGAGCTGTTCTAATTCTCAATCGCTTCACGCGCCGGTTGGTTATCATGTTCGCCAGTNGAAGTGCAGGGTAGCTCTGCTTTTGATCACTTTCACCCCAGTGAAGTTTCTAAGGCTCGGGCCGTACATCAACGTGGAGTTCTCTTGGACAAAGCAGCCGTTCTCCACACTGTTCACATAAGGACCAAGAATGGTGGGTATGAACACTGCGAGTGTACCTTTACTATTGTGAAAGAAGTCCTCATAGCCAGTGTTGGCAAGTACAGACCAAATTACAAGAGCGATCGTAAGTTTCCAATTCTACTTGCAATCCAAAGTAACTTTCATCTGACTTGATTATGTTTCTAGTTCGTGCCAGTGACGCACCACGAATCAGACAGTTATTCAAGTGCTCACCAAGAGACCCAATGTACCATATGCTTGAACAGCTCTCACCCAAGTATCAAATGCCGCCTATGGTCCGTGAACCAAGGGCTGTCCTAATTCTCAACCGCTTCACACGCCGGTTGGTCATCATGTTCGCCAGTGAATCAATAAGAGAAGTCATGGGGATTTCTCCAGCGGTTATCTTTGAAAAAAGCTTCTACGACATGGTTGAAGAGTCATCACTCAATGATGCTGTTGAGTGCTTTGAAAACGCCAAGTCCCACGATTCAATAGCCTACCTCCGATTTTGGTCTCGAGAAGACATCTTAGNTGCCGCCTATGGTCCGTGAACCAAGAGCTGTTCTAATTCTCAATCGCTTCACGCGCCGGTTGGTTATCATGTTCGCCAGTGAATCAATAAGAGAAGTCATGGGGATTTCTCCAGCGGTTATTTTTGAAAAAAGCTTCTACGACATGGTTGAAGAGTCATCACTCAATGATGCTGTTGAGTGCTTTGAAAACGCCAAGTCCCACGATTCAATAGCCTACCTCCGATTTTGGTCTCGAGAAGACATCTTAGACGACAATCCCGACGGTTATGGTCAAGAAGAAGAAGACTCGGAGGATGACCTCGATGATTTCGAAGAAAATGTCACTGGAAACTTCAACATACCACCAGGTGTTCAAATAAAGGCCGAATCACCATCACCGCGACTCAAGCGTCAACGCACAGAAAGTACGGCCGGTAGCAAATCAAGGTCACCAGAAGCAATGGTGGGGCCCTCGGCTCTCTTGGCATCATCTGTGGGTCCGGCAGTTTCGGACGGAGGCGCTTCAAGTTCACGGTCAAATAGACGGCGCCGGGGAATTGAGATGGAGGCGGTAGTTTCATGTACATCGGACGGAATTGCAGTTGTCATTCGAGTCGCCCGGCCACCGATTCCTGTATCAGCTCCAGCTTCAATCATACCTGGGGAGCCAGATTCAAACTACGTCTTGGGTGGGGCAGATCGGTACCGTGGAACGGCACAGATGCCGTATCCAAATACGCGATACCGGACACAGTGATGGGTGGAGTTTTAGTATAGGGTGAACGGCCAGCATATACAGCCATACATATACAATATCATGACAATACAAAATTCAAACACCACCATTGCAATATAGTCCAACTTGTGATTAACGCCGTGACACCGTGACACCGTGCGCTGCTCTGCGGTCAACTGTGTGGGGCAGCCGTACGTAAACATGTCAATAACCCTAGTCGCCACTTGAGGCTGTGAACACATGCTCAATTGTATGGAATTTTGGTTCTTCTCAAAACATAATTGCCATGTTCATGTAACCAATCTAGCCATTTTTAAGGCTATTCAATCTTCTAAGGCGCAAGTAGTTGTGAGGATAGCAGGTACGGTTCCTTCCAGGATTACTAGGGTATACAAGGGTATATGGTGGTAAACAAAACCGTCGGCCTTCTGCCATCGGACTATTCATTACTATCATGATCATACAAGCTAGCTTTACCTAATACTCTACTACAATATATTATCAATGTCAACCGGATCACCATAGCCCATCTCCGATATACGGTAAACCATGACTCCTTCCATGGTACCTCACAGTAGTTACTCATCGTGCAACGTTCCTTCATCGCTGTGACCAACCCTAGCTTTGTTTCCTGGTGTTTCCAAGTTGGGCCAGATTTCTATTGATAGGTTTCAACAAAGCAGAAGCTAGAGCCACGAGGGTCTTGAGAGCAATTGATCCTTTGAACGACAACGTCACCGTTTGAGTTGATTTGCGCTCGGCGACAAATTGGTTTTTTCTATATACATACCTTTCAGCCCTTTTTTCTCTGTGTGTGATATTTGGTATACTTGGCGACAGCTAGCTTGAAGCTACAATCACAAATATGTCTGCTGCGACGAATAAGAAGCTCTATGAGGAGGATCCTCTAGTCGATGAGGATGACATGATTGATCCCGATGACGGTATGTCCACCTAGCTAGCGTTCACAAGCCAACCAAAACTAACAAACCTGGTCTTCCCAGCCGATCTTAACAATCTTGACGACCCTCTCGACAACCGAAACCTCTCTGGCAACATCGGCTCTTCCTCTTCATCTATGCCAGCTCGTACCCCTACCCGTGCCTCGGCCACCGAAAGCTACCTTACATCCCGTATCGGCGGTGAAGACCGTCACGCCACACAATCAACCATTGACGAGACTGTCTGGGCCACCCTCCGCCGCGACCTACTAGCTATCTGGGGGAAAATGCGCGAGGTGTTGTGGCCACGGTACATTCTCGGTGGTACCATGTTTGAATCGGCTGATGGTTTGCGCGGGGCGTATGCGAACCTTCGGGAGGGCGGATTGGCGGGCGCACGAGAGGAGTTTGCTAGTTTGGCGGGTCGGGTGATGGATACGGAGAGTTTGGTGTCGAATAACCATATGACGCCGGGCCTGCGGGATTGGGATTTATGGGGGCCGTTGATCTTTTGCTTGGCGTTGAGTGTCCTTCTTAGTATTCATGCGCGGCCCGAGCAGAGGGATGCGGTTTTCAGTGGCATTTTTGCCATGGTTTGGGTGGGAGAAGCTGTGGTTACGCTGCAGATTCGGCTTCTGGGTGGAAACATATCCTTTGCGCAGAGCGTGTGTATTATCGGGTATACGCTGTTCCCACTAGTCATTGCTGCGTTGCTATCAGCATTCCGGTTGTATTGGATTGCGCGGATTCCGGTCTATATCTTCCTTGTGTTGTGGTCAATGGCAGCAGGTATCAGTATCCTCGCGGGATCGGGGGTGGTCAAGAACCGGGTTGCGCTGTCAGTGTACCCGCTAATGGTGTTTTACATTGGCATTGGATGCCTGTGCTTCATGAGTTAGACGGAGACATTTCCTATGCTCTTAGCGAAAATTTGTATCCACCAGCCCGGGGCGGCGTCGGAGGGGGGCGGTTTAGACATGGCTTTGTAGTGTCGACGAATAAGAAACCAGTTCGCACATGTGATGCAAGATCAGGTGCAGAGCAGCCGTATTAGGGCAGGACAAGACGCCCATCTTTGGTTCGTGCATGTGAGGGGGCCACTAATGTTCCCCTGGAATATTATTTGTGATATATTATTTGATCTTTTCATAATCTCTTCTGCAGACATCCGACGGGGTCCGTCCCGACAAGTCCGGTGCACGAACGGAATATAGTAGGGTTAACAAAGGAGTAGGAGGGTTACTAGTACTTTGGTCGTGATGTGCCTGAACAGCGGACGCGAGATGTAGTCCTTGAGAAGGGAAAAGACTGGATTAGGAAAGGAGCAAGTATCTCGAAAAGTTCCCCGCATCTAACTTTAAATCTCGGTGTTTTTGAAAATACACATGTTAACATAACGACATTTGCCCACTTACCAGTTGTAAAAGAAGAGGCAGATTTTTGCCTTTGGTTAGAAGTTTAGGTTACTACTTATACAAATTCTGGATTGAAGAAGTAGTGACCAAGAGTTTTTTTTCTCTTCTTGCTTCCCTTGTACTTTCTCCTCTTTTCATTTTCGCTTGCTTTTTTTCCTGTTTAGGTTTTTTTTTTCGGTTGCTATTATCTCCAAAGTGTAGACTTCTTTCCATTGTCCTTTTTGCACCTCACTTGCTTTCCTTCTTCTTGGTCTCGCTTGTGCTTTCTTGATTGTTTAATTTTTTTTGGAGCGGAGTTTCCCATTTTCGCACATAGACTTTTTTTCTTACTTCTTCTTTTTGTTACCTTCTGGACTTAGCTTATTGGTCCTTCACACCGCACCGGGACCACCGGATCTATTGTTAGCAAGCTAACTCTTGACGTATTCATCAATTCGGCATCCATCCAGCCATACCCCACGAAACTTTTTTTTATCCATCTGCTCGATATAACTTACGCATTGAATTGCTACTTTTGGCTTTTACGCGGAACCTCGACCATAAACGAGAGCTCAGTCGTCCCAATTGACGGTAATTTATCAAACGAGCTCCACCAGCCCACCGACGTATTCGTTTCGCAACACCGCAGTTTTACTACCGGAGAAAAAAAAAATATAAACCTAAAATATGACGAGCACCCCCATTGAGAGCCAAAGCCCAAAGAGTGACGGCAAGGCCGATCCTCAGGCTGTTGAGGATGCTACAACCATCGCCGCTCGTAAGGAGCTTAAGCACACCACTCTTTCAGAATCAGGAAAGAAGACTCCAGATTCTACTAGCAGTAGCCCCTCGGCTTCGGGCGCGAGTGCTCTGAAAGACGACAAGGCCGAGGATCTGCGCGAGAAGATTGTCTCTCCTAAGAAGAAGCGCGCACACGACCAGACTCTCGATACTCCGGATAAGGCCGCTGCATCCAATGCTGGTCCAGAGAAGAAGCGCGCAAGAGATGAGGACCACAAGGTAAGAAAGATGACCTGATTGCAACCCTGACGGATGAACTGCGCCTAATACAACCTTTTAACATTTAGCCTTCTGATGAACTGTCCGACAAATCTGCCGACGAGATAACCCCTCCCGAGACGAAGCCACCTCTTGTCGCCACTTCTGCTTCAGCCTTCGCCAAATCTGGGTTTGCTTCCCGGGCAGCTTCCACGGTTTCCCCTTTCGGCACTGCTGCTTCAACTGGAACGAGCGTCTTTGGAGGAAGTGCTGCCAAGACTTCGCCATTCGGTTCCGCTGCTACCGGTACTACGCCCAAGCTTTCTTTTGGTTCTGCGTCTGGATCTTCGCCATTTGGTTCAGCAGCGGGTAGCGCTTCTGATAGCACATCTAAGTTTGGTGGAGGTTCGTCTGTCTTTGGAAGTGCGGTCAAGGGTTTCGGAGGTATCGGATCGTTTGGAACTGGTGCTAAGTTGACCTCTTTTGCGTCATCTGGCGCTTCTGCCACATTCGGTACTAAGTCAGCCAAGCCCTTTGGTGCGCCGGAAAGTGATATTGAGAGTGACGATGAGGGTGGTTCTGATGACGACAAGGATGAAAAAGATGAGGACGAGGATAAGGAGGATAAGACGGAAAAGCCCGAAAAGACTGAGAAGGTAGACAAGGAGAAGAAGGTCAAGCTTCACAAGGGTATGTCTTATATGCACGCATGTTTTACTTTGAGGAAAGAATGCTAACACCCGGATAGTCGAGGTCAACGATGGTGAATCAGGTGAGGCAACCCTGATTTCAGTACGCACCCGCCTTTATCTACTAGACACAGATGTTGGCTGGAAGGAACGCGGTGCTGGAAACATTAAAATCAACGTGCCAGAAGCGGCAGTTGAGTTTGACCAGACTGGTGGGGTGATTTCGGGTTCGTTTGACCCATCATCATTATCAGCGGCCGAATATGGTTCGGCCTCCAAGGGTGCCCGCATTATCATGCGTCAAGACCAGACTGGTCGTGTATTGCTTAACACAGTGTTGGTGCCAGCGATGAAGTTCCAACTGAAGGAGGGACTGAAATCAACTGGTATCCTGTTCACTGCATTCGAGGACGGCAAGCCCGTAAATGTTCATCTGAAGGTATGTGATATATCTTACCATACCCGCTGGAAATACCTACAAAGTACTAACACTTTCTATAGATGACCGCCATCAACGCTAAGAACTGGATGAATGAGGTGGCCATTGTTCAGCGTGAACTCTCGGGTGTCTAGAAATCACCAGACCGCTCCGCTCATCATGGGCCCCTCCCCACCTCCACCTTCCCCGGTACTTCGCATCCAGCCAACAGCGCTGCTACAACCACCATCACCGCCAGTCATATCCCAGAACAGCCTTCGGGGCCTACCGCCAATGGTGCCACTCCTTACATCCACAATGCTACTCATACTGACGATAATGCTGATAAAGCTTCTAATGATGAGAGCCAGGAAGAGAGCGAACAGTATCAAGATGATGACGAGGATGACACCGAAGAGGAGTCGTTAGTGAGGGATTAAAGGGCATGACGGTGACGTGAGGTTCTGTTGACACTTAGAAGAGTGGTACCGTGGGTATTATGACGTATGTAATATGTAGCCACTGTGGTGGTCCGCCAGTAGGTTATTTTCTTTGATTTATGAAGCTTGTACTTTTTATATCTATATTCATGTCCTTTTTATGTATAAAACAATCAGATTCTAGTGGATTATTGTATGTTTGTATGAATGTATTTAAAGTGGTTCTTAACCATGGTCTATCGATAAACCGTAAACTACCTAAACTGAAACGGCGCCGATATTAAACAAGATCACGCAAAACACGTAGACCCAATACTATGTAAATACTATGTAAAAAGAAAGAGAAGAAAGAGAAGAGAGAGAAGAAAGAGAGAGATCTAATGCCAACCAATGCTGCCTAACCAAAGGGGAAGAAAGAAAAGTCTAAGTCAAGATGAAAAACAAGAAACATGTGAGGAACAGAAATGGAAGAGAAACAAAAGAAACAAGGTGGACCCCACAAGTCTCATAGAACAAAGGGAATTGACAAACGAGAAAAGTAAGAAAAAAAAAAGAAGGATTCTACCCCTAATGTCTAGGCGTAGGAACCGTCCCGACGATTTGTCTCCGGTTCGCACCGATACCTCCACGTTCTGTTCTGTTCAGGTTATCACCGCCGGTATATCCAGCAAACTGACTAACATCCCATCTCCCACCAACACCGCCGCCGATTCCGTCAACACCGTCACCAGAGACTGTAGCCTTGGCGGTTTCTTCCTGTGCAGCTTCCCATTCGCGTTGGCGTTCACGCTCACGTTCCATTTCCCGCTCAAGAAGAGATTTGCTGGCGGAAGGGCGTGAAGGGGAACCTGTGGAGGACGCTGTGGCGGCCTGAGAAGGGGAGGTGTTGTTATTTGTGGGGGTTGTGCCGACACGGGTAGGCATGAAGCGTGGGGCGTTGGTGCGTGGTGGAGAGGCGTAGTTGGCAGGGTTTGGAAGAGGACGAGGACTTTTTCCGGCTGCGGCGGCGACAACAGCGGGCGAGGCACCACCAGTGGCACTGAGAGGCGAAGGCCCGGACTTGGCGGCAGACTTAGGGGTTGTCAGAACCTCCCTTTGGTCACGCGACCACGAGTCCTGTCTGCTTGGTGGACGAGCAGCACCGGAACGGCTCTTAGACCGTGCGCGGGATTTTTCGTTGCGACGGTTCTGGCGTTCTCTTTCGTATTCTTGCTCACGCTGACGGGCAAGTTCAAGTTCGCGCTCGAGTTCCTTAACTCGGCTCTTGTAGTCGATCTCTACCGGCGTCTCAGCCCGCACACTAGGCGGGGTAGATGCGGCCGGTGAGTCCCCACCATAGGCACTCAGGAAGTGGTCTGTGAGCACAGAGCTTGAACTAGTCGGTCTAGTATTAGAACGCACCCGGCGGCGTTCATCAGCGAATCGTCTCTCGGCCTCGGCTTCTTCCTGCTTTCGCTTTTCTTCTGTCATCTTCCATTGGCGTTCTTCTTCCTCCCATCTTCTCCGCTCCTCTTCCTGCTTCTTTCTTTCGGCATCCCGAGCGCGCTTAGTCTGTTCTGCCCATTTGCGCTCCTCTTCTTCCCGAATACGCTCCTCCTCGGCAAGTCTAGAGGCTTGGGCCTTCCGTGCCTCATCCTCATCCTCTCGTTTCTTGCGCTCTTCCTCCTCTGCCTTCTTTTTACGCATACTTTCCTTTTGGGCTAAGCTGGGAACAGCTGGTGGGGCATTGGTGATTTGCCGTCTTCCACCAAAGGCGATGCCAAGATTGCCTTGACTAGCACCACCAATGTATCCGTATTGTGCGATATTCCAAGCTGGTGATGTATTGCCTTCTTGGTCTTTACGAGACCAAGCTGAGACCTTTCTACCGGGTTCGGAAGTAGTAGGGCTGAGGCGATCCGACGCCGAGGTTCCAGTGCGTGATGGCACAAGACTAGACTTTGAGAAGACTGAAGAGGCATTGCTGGCGTTTGAGGGAGCGCGATCACGTATCATGTTTCCGGTTGGTTGTGGGCTTAGTGCACCTGGAATCCGAGCCTTGACCGGTGGGCCAATAGCTGTCGGGAAAGCAGTGGGATTGAGTGTATGAGCGACACGACTGAATGAACTGATGCATTGGAGAACTTGAGCGGGATCTTTTTGTTCGAAAAGATCAACAGTGAGGAACATGTCGTGTTCAAGAAGATTAATTGGGGGTGATTGGCAAGCCTTTAAAAAGAGGGAAATGTTCTCCATTTGTACGAATGGCATGGCGGACTTTTTGAAACGCAGCCCAGGTGCGGGAATCGCGAGATTGACGAGGCTGTCGATAGTATTTACATGTTAGCTGTAGCTGCCCGGAAAGTGGTGGAGCTTTATGCAAGGCGAATCACTTACCGACACAAGACGACGCCATCGCGGAGAGCCCCAAGGAGATCATCAGAGGCAAGCTTTTCACCCAGGGCAGTTTCGATCCAGTTACGAACTTCGGTGACACTTGAAGCGGTATACTTTTCGAGTCGCATGCGGCGCAAGTCTTTATCGAGTGATGATACTGACGCCATGGCGGGCCAAAATTATTCGGAATGTTGAGTTGTTTAGTGATGACAAGTCTGCCGATGAATTCGAAAATAGAAGTGATTGTTTCGTTTAATCGCCTCGTTCGTAGTTTTAAAAGGATAGTCGAATGTAAGAAAAGGTTCGTGTAGAATAGCAAAGAAGTTTGTTCAATCAACGACGACTTCGAATGCTGGATAGAAGATGGTAAGCTTCGAGCAAGTCGTGCGTTGCTCGGGCAATCGGAGAGCCTTGCCTTGCTCTGGGGGTTTAATAGACACAGGGGCTAGCGGGGAGCTAGGAGGGCCGAACTAGCACTGAACCAAGGAATGGAGGGAGACGAATCAGCGAAATTATTGGTCCGACGTTCTGTGTAATTCTTCCAATGAATGGTCAGTTACTTGAGAACTTTGTTGAAAGTGAGGGGTGAAACAAGTACAATCAACACACAAAATTGGGTGCTCTGACTGTAGCCTAGATACTCCACCGGATTCAATTCGCGAGACGGGTCTATTGTTTGTGCATGTCCATAAATGCTTACATGCAAAGACACAGCACAGGCGATGACGAATCCCAGCCAAATATGGAGGGGAAATTATAATCTAAGCACTAGAAATAAGGCCGGGTTAGATCGAATTTATCTTCATCTTGAGTGTCTTCCCAGCCCACGAGAAGTTCACATCTGTAGTAGCCCTATAAACAATTTGGCATCTAGAACAGAACAGGACATGAGTTACGACCTGCTAGGGAAGTTGCACGGCAATTTTAGTTCAAGTTTACTGTAGTCCATATCATGTTATTTGAAGTTCAAGGTTTTTCACCGTCATTACCATCCAGTCACTGTTGCAATATAATCATACATGTGCACATGTATACATGTAGGCCGACTTAATTACTGTCTTCGGTACCCGAGGTCGTGCGTCCTGTCATAGCTTAGCTCCAGTATTGAGCCAAGGCCCCTCCCTTCTGGAAACCTTCTCTCGAGCTTCTCTTAAGCCGTGGTGTCCGGGCATCACGATTAAAGACGACATACAACATTGAATACATATTAAGCCTGCATAGCTTACATCATTTAACTGATTTATATAACCCTAACATTTGACATCATGTATGCACGTATTTGCAAAGCAAATATTTTCAACTTAACGTCAGACACATGTCAGAATCAGGCACCGCTAGGTGAACCAGTGGATCGTCTCTCTTATGAGACCAAAAGGCAGTTTATCAATCCGTCTTTGCTAAACGAAGACGGGATCCATAGCCAGAATCTGAATGCCAAGAACGGTTAAATTGAAAGGCAAACCCGAGCAAGACCCAGCACATAGGGTTAAATCTTTTTTTCCGAGTTGGCGTGTAATGAATGAGAGAGGGTACACAAGGCTTTTACTCTACTTAATGTATCGTTGTACATACATATGTAACACTTTTATTGTTTTTTATATTTCCAGGCACTTCACGTACAATATTTTGTCTTTCCACAAATCACAAATATTCAGAATGTCCAAGCAGACAGGTCAACCCCGTACAAAGTTGGTTTATCATCTAGGTACACCGTTTACAACAACACCTTGGTAAGCTACCCTTTCACAAGTAAAAAAGTGACATTTAATTAACTTTGAGTTTTTTTAGGCCTGAAGTAAGCGATGAAATACAAAGTTCAATCCTAGATCTTTTGTGTGGGTAAGTGATTTTTCTGAATTCGTACTTACATCATATTACAGGAAACACATACTAACGGCATATATCAGATACCTTGAACCGATTGGGTCACATCGCCGCCTGAAATCGAAGAACAAGAAGGGTTCCTCAAAAAACAAAGATGGTGATGACACTAAAATGACCGATACTGCTGTGGATTCCCCTTCCCCGATTAACGAGGAGTTTGTTGATGTTGGACTTAGCATTGTTACACGGAAGCTTCAAGTTCCTGTTAGTAGTCAAGTTGGTGAGATATGGCGTGGATACAGTCTTGTGTTTATTGCTCGTTCAGGTCAGCCTACTATGATGCATAGTCATTTGCCTGAACTGGTAGCCTCTGCTTCCTCTCGTACACCCACTAAACCGGTCTACCTTATCAATCTCTCGCAACAGTGTGCTGAGCGCCTATCGAGGGCATTGGCTCTTCCACGAGTGTCGGCCATTGGCATTCAGAATGAAGCACCCGGACTTGGGGCTATTCTTGACTTTGTTAGCAAACACGTTTCTCCAGTTCAGTCTCCATGGCTAGAGAACAAATCTCGACCTCAATTTGTAGCTCCTAACATTGTGGCCGTTCCAACAAAGATTGGCCCTAACAAACAAAACAAGCAGTCCCACCCCAAGACTGAGAATAATACCGAGTTATAATTATGTCCGAGGCAGTTCCCAGGCTTATAGACACACATCGACAAAATCAACTTTAGGCTTATGTATATCGCATTTGATTTTGTTATACACACAATGATATCAGCTGTGATCGTCAAATATGCCTACAACCATGCCTTCTGTGGATATACAGACGATGAATAGCCCGAAAGGAGCATAAAAAGGACCGGCTCCCGAAAATTTCCCTTCTTCATATTTCTCTTCTTCTTTTTTTCTTCGCATGCTGAAACGCACTTCAGTCCGTCTCATATTGCATTTCGAAAGCTCGAAAAACAACTTGTAAGTTACAAAATCCTACTGTAGTGATGCTTATTCTGATATTTTAATGACATAGTTCAACATGCACGACAAGCCTCAGGAAACGAACCCCAAGAGCCCCAGCCATGGGAAAAAGCGGTCGTCTTCCTATACCGACAATGCCGATGACCACGAAACATGCCCCTGGACCCCCCACGAAAGCACCCAAGACGAGTCTCCGCTGACATCTCCCAATGAATTGCCACCCCGTAAGTCGGTTACTTTTTCATTTTTGCTTGTATAATGTACTGATTGTTGAACTCAAGTTTCCACAGCTGAACCTAAGCCCACCCGGAACCAGGGTCTTGCTAGCAACGACAATCCCGAGGATTTTCCCTTAACTGATTACCCGGCGGGTTGTCCTCTGATGATCGATGTTGACGACATCTGCGGCCTTTCGTTGACCAATGGAGGGACCTTTAACTTCTCCCGTTTGACCCGGGGTAGCACGTCTAACGCCGAACCCACAAGGGAAGTGATCGGGCGTGCCCTTCATGGCGGAAAACAGACAGTCATCCTTCGAGGTGAGTATGCTGTACTCCTCAGCACCTTCAAGGGGACTACGGGGCGTCACACATCTGGTAGATCTTCGGTTCTTGACAAGGCGACCAAAAATTGGAAGACGCGTTTAATGCAGGAGGAAAATTGGAGACCTTCTCTTAGCGTTGAGAATGAGGCTGTTGCCAACAAAGAGCCCGAACCGGAGGTTAAAGAGACTGAGCCTGAGAACACGGGGAATAATGAGGACAAGAAGAGATCCGGTCCCCGCAAGGACCGGGGGTTGCTATGTTCCATGTGGAGCCATGAAAGAAGGTAATACTAAGACCATAGTGTTTAGTTACTTCTATGTATCGTTGTTGTAGAATACCGGGAGAAATAAGAAAATTGTTTATTTTTAAATTCCACTGTGAATTGTTTGGTTATAATGTTATGATAGTAACCAGGTCCTGTACTTGTGGTTATTAAGAAAGTGTTGTGTAGTTGTATTGAGACTAATCACGTGCGGTTTAGGGCAATGTGGTCATCTAGAATTGCTGGTGACACAGGTTAGAGCGTTTATACTGACATGAGAGAAATGAACACAAGGAATTAGTTAACCAGAATATAGCCACTAGCTACCGTTGAACATGATTGTCCCGTGAGGATGACATGACACCTCTGTGTTTGAAAGACATAAAACTGCACTGAATAATAGAACCCTTGATATGGTCTACATATATAGGTGTATTTCTAGAAAGATTGAAACATGACTGAATTATTTTTGAAGCACATTATCTACGACCACCAGTCACACTAGCCAAAGACTTTTCCATCATCTTGACACCCTCTCTTACTTGTGGAGAGAAATGCCTCCGCAGAATCTCGCCCTCCCAAACAGTAGCTGTGAATGGATTACTACCACCAATAGTAGAACTAACGGGGTTAAAAGAACCGTCACCTTTCCGCTCTTCCGTGTTCCACAAAGACGCAACCTTCTTCTTATGGGTATCTGTGATATCAGTCAACAAAGCCAGAACAGCTCTTGCCGACTTCTCAGGCATGTGCAACGCAGTCGTCATGAGCTGCTTTGAGAAAGCGGCCAGCTGCACTGGTGGTACCGCTCTGACACCCCAATGTGGGAGCAACGCCGCTGTAAGTGACCGGATCAATAAAACAGTGGTAGTTTGGATGTTAACCCGGTTAGGAACGGTTGTTTGAAGAGACGGATGAGGCTGAGAAGTGGGATCCCAGAGGTGAGAACGGGCTGTTTTCTCAAGGTCCGGGTTTACGCTGAGGGCAAGAAGGGAGCGGTAGAGGTGGGTGGTGAAGAAGGAGAGATCGAGATGAAGGTCATTACGGGCGTTGTGGGCGTCTTGCCCGGCAAGAAGAGCAAAGGCGGTGGCATTGCAAAGGAGAGATTCGCGGGTGGTGTTGCGGGTAGGGTGGGCATCAGCATCATCAGCGTCATCGTCAACCTCCTCTTCAGAATCTGAAGCATCGCTAGTGAAACCGTCGTCGGGGCTGTTGGCATCGGCATCAGAGTAGCGAATGAGGTCCTTAAGGGCTTCAAGAAGATCACCGAAAAAATCCTGGTTGATCAAATGGGAGTACTTGGCAAGACCCTCCAACGTGGCACCCATGAGGTGAGGCAAACGGGCCTTGAGAATGCGGAAGTAGGTGGCGAATACAAGCTTGAGAGTCTCACTCTGCATGCGTTCACGCTCCTCGTGAGAGACAACAGCATCAGCAGCCTCCATATCCTTCTCCAGAGCCTTCTGTTCTTTGCGATTCTTCTTTTGACGGTGGGTAAGGTGGACCTTCTTCGGCTTTGGTCCGCGGGGCCCGTTGAACTCTGCGCGCTCAGTAGATGCGACACCGCCGAATTCAGTAAGGAGGCGGAGGTCGAGGAAGATGTTGACGACGCTCTCGTGGACTTCGAACTCACGGGTGCGCATCATCTTGGTGATCAACTGCACGGCTTCCAAAGCGTAACGACCATCTTCATCATCTTCGAAGAGTTTCCGTAGGGCATCGAGGACTTTGAGGTAGTCTGGGTCAACCTTCCGGCGACTCAACTTCCAGGTGACAATCTTGATAAGTTCACTGCGGAAGTTGAAGTGAGGAACCGAAGTAAGAAGGGTGCAGGTACAGGTGATGGCGATGGAGCCCAGCGAGGCCTTCTTGTTGGCGCCGCGTGTTGGCGCTGAGAAGTCGGACTTAACGATCTGGTAGAGTTTTTTGACGTAGGCCTGGTATCCAGAGACAAGGGCTTGTTCGTAGGTCCGCAAGGTGCGAACTTCCTTGGAAAGAAGCTCCTTGGCACCTTCCTCAGCAGGGCGAATACGGTAACCAGGAATTACATCCTTGTAGACAGCCATCTCCGTCATGAGCGTAAGCTTTTGAATCGCGGGTATCGTGGACTCTCCAATTTTCGCTAGCGCCCGGAAAGCGCCGGGATGTTCTTCCGGGTCCATGTTCAACGACGTAGCAATCTTAGCCAACTCCTCCTGCGCATTCAGAATTTGTTGCGCAACAGGAATCTGTGGCTTCTCCTCCTCCTTTTCCTCGGCCTCGGCCTCTCCATCCGACCCATGCAGACTAGCTTCATCCAAAAACTCGCCATCCGACACCTCACTCTCGATATCCTCGACGGTGCCGTCGTCGGCTACATGTTGCAGGCGGCCATCGGCGGTCTTGATGGGAAGACGGGTAGATTCCTTCTGGGCGCGCTTGCTTCGTTTGCGCGGGCGGTTTTCGTAGTCGTTCTCAAGGTCCCAGCTAGTGGCAGATTTCAAGAAGGTCTTGGGAACCTTGGTGCTGCGGTAAGGAAGGGAATCGTCGGGGGCGGACCGTTTGCCTTTGTGGGCAGACTGAGGGGCCATTTTGGGAGGTATTGTCGAGTAGGCGACGAATATGTCGAGAGTTCTCACGATGTCTGGACATTGGCGGTTTTGGTCGTTGATATCCTTTCCTGGCGCAAAATAAATTTAGTGGGGCACGTCTCACCGCCCAAATTTTGAAATTCTGCCGGCCTAAAAAAATTAAAGAAAAATGGCTTTGCTTGTAGATAGGCGGACTCGATCGCTAAACAGGAACGCCAAAGCCACAGAATTGTGACCTTGATTTGCTTGTATTCCTATCGTTTTGTCTTTATTTGTCTTGTTGATACCCCCCATCCGTTCGTTTCCTTCAAATCACAATCCCATCAAAATGCGCCCTCTCACCGACGAAGAGACCAAGGTCCTGTTCGAGAAGCTGGCCAACTACACTGGCAGTTCGCTCAAGTCCCTCATTGCGCCAATTGGTGACGGCCCCAACGCCGATCGCTTTGTCTTCCGTCTGCACAAGGATCGTGTCTACTACGTCCTGCTCTCTGTTTCCAACCTTGCCACCTCCATCGCCCGTGAAAAGCTTCTTTCTGTCGGAACCTGCCTTGGTAAGTTGCACACCCTAGTCCAGCGCACCGTCACAAACCCCACTAACCGTATATTTCTTCTCGATAGGCAAGTTCACCAAGACTGGAAAGTTCCGCCTGCACATCACCGCCCTCCCCATTCTCGCCGAGCATGCCCGCTACAAGATCTGGGTGAAGCCCAACGGAGAGATGCCTTTCCTTTATGGCGGTAACATTGTTAAGGCTCACGTTGGTCGGTGGAGTGAGGACTGCCCTGAGCACCAGGGTGTGGTGGTTTACAACATGAACGATACGCCTCTGGGTTTCGGTGTGACGGCGCGTGCGACGGCCGATGCGAGACGGTTGGATCCCACTGGTGTGGTATGCTTCAGACAGGCGGATTGCGGAGAGTACCTGCGTGACGAGGACAACCTCTTTGCGTCAGGTTAAACGTTGTATGATTTATGCGTGTGAGGGTCGGGAGAGAAAATGCTTGGGTGGGTGGGTGTATCTAGAATCACATTTACGGCGCCTGGGAGTCATTGGGTTTACTCTGGTTTGTCTTGTCATTGTCAATACAATTATTTCTACAAACTCTCTAATTTTACCCACTATGTTGTGTGGTAATCGGAGTAGCAGCACCACTCTGTGTCGATTGGTATAGACTGATATACTCTCTCTCAGCCACATATCCACTATCTGCGTACCCCAAGATGCTCTTGATTTGAGAGCTCTGCTGTCCGATAATTTTTGTGATCTCAAAGGCGGCATAATTGGTCAACGCCCGACCAATCTCATGTGGCTCTCCTTCCCACATCCGGCCCTCTGAATCTGGCTCATCCCGTCTGTCGCAAACGACAACCCGAACCGACTCATGGCCACCAAAATGTCCCTCTACACCAATAACACCCGCTGGAAGAAGACCAGCCCGGCGGATCAAAGCCTTGTGAGCACCTCTGTCGATGTACAGGGTGCCATGTGGGGCCAGTCCATGCAATAGCCAAAAGTGACGGTCGCGAATTGGCTCTGAAATAGGGAGGAACCGCGTGTGTAGTGGAGGTTGCTCAAGGGAACTAGGAGACTCGCCGCGGCGGATAGCCTGGATGTGTCGAGCGATTTTGGGAAGGTTCCCGGGGGCTGAAGAGCGGGTGATAATAGTGGTAACACCAGCAGAGGTAGCAAGACGAGCTGCAACGATCTTGGTGGACATGCCACCGGTACCAAGAGCCGATCCGGCTTGAGAGACTTTAAATAAGGTTAGAAAGGACAAAAACATGAGATAGAATGAGACATTTACCATCAGCCTGAATTTCAGAAATATCATTGACCACCTCGATTGGTTTGGCATCTGGGTTTGTACGAGGGTTCTTGTCATACAAACAGTCGACGTCAGTCATCAGGAATAACATGTCAGCGTGAACCATGCCACCAGTAATAGCAGACAGTGTGTCGTTGTCGCCGAACTTTATTTCGGCGACAGCGATCGTGTCGTTTTCGTTCACAATGGGGATCACTCCCATCTGTAAGAGCTCAGTGAATGTGTTCTGGGCATTCAAATAACGGGTGCGCTACATGGTCTTGTTAGTTAAATTACCAACTAGGCATGGAAGGCATACTTACATCCGCAATGTCATTTCTTGTGAGCAGAATTTGGGCAATAGGTTGACGATAGTGACTGAAAAGACTATCCCATAGATGGATCAAGCGGCACTGCCCGATGGCGGCGAGGGCCTGGAGAGAAGAAAGGTGCTTTGGGCGTTTGTCTATGTCCATCGTCCGAAGACCGACACCAATAGCACCGGAGGACACAATTACTACCTTGTGTCCATCTTTACGGAGTTCGACGGCAGTTGATACGATGAGTGAGAGGATTGGAAGAAGGGGCTCATGGGTCTTTTCATCGACGATGGAGCTTGTGCCTAAAGGGTATTAGATGAGATGAATTGAGAGAACAAATGTGTGCTCACCTAGCTTAATAACAATTGTCAAGGACTTTTGTCCCTTGGGTTCTGTTGGCGACATTATTAGCGAATTTGTTTGGTATGATAGATATAGAGAATGTCCTTAAAGAGTCAGGATATCAGGTTAAGTTGAGTGCCCATAAACAAATCCCCGACGAAACACATGCTATTATCCTAACCAGGAAACATCGACGGAAGGATGACGTGTTGCTGCACCTTCCAGGGACATGCCGAACCACACAGGTATCAATAACACTCAACGCTCAGTCATCCTGAGGTGGGATTGGTAACTTACCAGCAGCTTGGCCTGTAAGTTGGGTGTCCATGGTAATTGCGGGGTTTGTCTTCCGCGGGGTACGGGAATGACGATGCTTGTAGTGGTATGGACAAGATTGAAAATAGAAAGAATAATCGAATTCAACGTTTGGAAATCACCAATGAATGTGTCAACGGTGGTTGCAACTTTTCTCTTTGCTATTCGATGTTAGGGTAGTTATCTCTTTCCTGTTAACCATGGTCTGCGTAACCTCGATAACCCGAAATCGGTTTCTAGCCATGGATTCCGATACCTGCTAACTATGAACAAATCTACGAATTTTATTTGTGGCTTTGAATCGATATTATTTGGAGATCTAAATATTCGTGTGGTCCTACAAATCCAATATTCCTGTTTTCCAGTGACATTGTTGTATATGCACACTTGTGTTCTCTCATATATCCTTCGAATTCCGATCACTATTCTGTACAAGGGTTTAAAAAGAAAACCCTAGTCAGAGTCAGCTCCGCGGCTATCTGCGCTTAAATTCCACCACATTCCGCGCCAAATCCACCGGAATGAGTAGAAAAAAGTAATCCTTTAATTGAATTTCCATCCCGCTGTCGCGAAAAAAACAAGGAAAATCGCAACGATTCTTGAACGGCCATCAACAAAAAATATCAGACAAAGCGGCCTGACATAAAATCACATCAAAATGTCATCACCATCAGAATCTACACGCGACAACCCCCCAACAGACACACAACGCGACGAGTCTCCGATTCTCGAAGAAACCCCAGTTGCGCCGCCGCTCCCCGACGAAGCTTTGCCAGAGGAGCCGGAGGGAAAGAAGGAGGAAGCTCAAATTGATGGACCGCCATTGCCAGAGGAGCCAGTACCGGGGACTGATGGTGAGCCGCCACTACCTAACGAGGAACCCCCTCTACCAACGGAGCCAGTTCCCGAGGCTGCGACGGCCACAGAAGATGATACGAATGATGGGTGGAATTATAGGTGGGACTATGTCGCGCAGAGATTCATTTTCTATAACACTATAACCGGTGCTGAGCAATTTGAAAATCCGCGGGACAAAGCCGGCCAATCTGCCGAGGCATCATCCTCCACCATCACACAACCTACCGATGCTACGCCATCAGCACCTGCAGTTATGGGATACAACCCCGCCATCCACGGTGACTACGACCCTAATGCGTGGTACGCTAAGCTTCACGAGCCATCTGAACCTGCTGCGCCTGAAGTCGTTCCTGATATAGACGCTGCTTATGACATGCATCAAGCTGCCTTTAACCGATTCACTGGAAAGTTCCAAAAGGCTGGAGAGGATCCATCAAGACATTCGGCCGATTCCAAAGCTCATCGTCAACTGAATTCTTTCTTTGATGTTGAGGCAGCGGCAAACGCGCACAAGGGAAAAAGTTTGAAGGCAGAGAGACAAAGCAAGAAGCTCAGTCGGAATGAAGTGAAACATTTCAAGGAGAAGAGGAAGGCGAGAAAGGAAGAAAAGAGAAGGGCTTGGTTGATGGATTAGAGTGTTGTTAAGATTAGTGCATATTTGTTTCGGGTTCGGCTTGGGTGGCGTTTTTAGACTTTGTTTTTTGTATGGAATATCATTAGCTTCAAGCAATATCTACACGTTATTTTTAACAATTACACCGATTATTCGTCATCGTCACTGTCCAGGTCCATGTTCAAGTGAACACTCTCACCATCACTGTCACTCGCATCGTCATCAACGGGCTCGGGAATAGCTGCTGGTAAATCGGCAGGCTTAGAAACGGTAGGTCTCTTAGCAGCGCGAGCTTCCTCGACGTCAGTCTGAGCTTGTTTCCGTTTGATGGGGGAAGCTGGTGGCACACCAAATACGTTATCAGGGCTCTTGGCACGCTGCTCCAACGACCGCTTAGTGAAGGGAGTCTTGTTGGTTAATGTACCCGACGTCTCAATGCCGACGGCCTCAGTAGCATTATCCGCTTGTTCGTCTTCTTGGGCTTCATCACTGGACCCGGCCTCCGCATTATTCTCTGTCTCCTCGTCATCCTTCTCAGCATCCTCTACGGAAGCGAAGAAAGCGCCAGATGAGTGTGGTGTAGTCCGCATGTTTGTGCGGAGAACCTCAACGCCCTGGTCTTGTGGAAAGCGGCGGGAAAGGAAGGGGAGAATGCTGGGGAAAAGCTTGCCGCGTAGGTCACGGTAAGGGAAGAGAACGCTGGCAAGCATAGCCGACTTGTCGCTTGTGGCAATAGCTGTCTGATCAAGTAAACTGCGAACGGCGGGCTTGAGATGCTGTTGTGGCAGCTTAGTAAGAAGAGTACAGAGGAGAGTCTCAGCAGCAGCGTAGTGGGCGGGTGATAAAACGACCTTGGCAATGTGGGACTCAGTGTTGCCCTTCATGAACAGGTCAGCATTGGCGGCAGTACCAGTCTTGGCGACAACAATCTTCTTAATGTTAATCTTGGCCGAGGGTCTGAAAACGCCGTGGTGCTCTTGGAGATCACGGCAGCATCCGGAGGCAAGAAGGTCAAGCAGAGAGACGGTTGACTTGGGCATAGTAGGGCCAGCGAGATTAAGCACTTGAGTGAGGAGAGTGTAGCTAGTCGTGCGCACGGTAGACATGGCAAGGCCACTCTTGAAAACACGAGTGATATAGTCAAGGGCCTCGGGGACCAGAGAAGTGAAGGTAGAACCAATACGGTCGGCCAGGGCCTGAAGAAGATCAAGCGCGGCTACATGAATGTCTGGGGTAGCAGACCAGAGCTCGTCCTTTTCCTCGCGGGTTGCAGTAGCCTTAACTTCGACACACTGTTCCCAGGATTGCTTACCGGACTTGACAAGTTGGGTTGAGCGAGAGATTATGTCCATGTAGACGGCGACGGGGATGATGACACTAGCACGGGTAGGCTGACGGAGGGTCTCAGCAAGAGTTTCAAGCAGACCAATAAGGCGGCGAGAACCGGCACGAACGCCTGTCCACTTGGGGTAGTCTTCAGCAGCGTCACTACCACCAGTAGCCTCAGACTCCCAGTCAACCTTGGAATTAGCGTGCTCAGTTTTAGGCTCCCACGTCTCATTTACAGCCCGGAAAACCTGGTCGGCGGTCCGGTGGTAATGGGCGACAGTCTCGCGGACCAATCTAGCCCAGTCATCACTACCGCCAGCCTTGGGGGCAGTGTGGTGAAGATTGATCATTAAGCGGCGGGCAGCATCCCGGAGACTCGCAGGAACAAGAATTACGTCTGCGTCAGTGGGGGCGATGAAAAGGCGAAGTACAGTCTTAAGCTGGTTGGTGAAAGGCCGAAAGGTGGTGGGGTAGTGAGGAAGGAGTGTTGAAATAGACTCGAAAACAGTCTCAACAACTGCGAGCGGAGTGGTGAGCGTCTTTGGGTCGAGAGTAGGCTTAACAAGAGAGAGACAGGCAGTGGCGAAGGTAGGAATGGTGGGGGCGCTGACTTCACGAGCGAGGGTGGGGTAGGTAGAGACGAGCATGTAGATGCGGGTAAGAGTAACAATTGCAAGCTCACGAGAAACAACGGGGTCGTGACGCTAGAGAATAAGTACAGTGGTTAGCTAGTGGTCGGGTGTAGCAAGGAAATTGCGAAACTTACCTGGACAATAGCAACCAATCCACGGACCCACGGCTCACAAGTCTTGAGAACTTCCCAACCACCAACATCGATCACAGTCTTGATAATAACGACAGCAGCAAACCGCACTTGAACTGACCGGCCATTCAGCATGGTGGTCAGAATAGTTTTGAACTTATGCACCAAACCAGCCGTCTCGGCGACGGCACCTTTGGCCGTCTTGAGATCGTAGGCTTCAGAGAGAACATCGCGACACCGGAATACATAATCAGTGATAGAGGGAATAGTCCGGGGGAGTCTTCCCGGTGGCGTCGATGTAAGAAGACGGCAAAGGACACGGAGTTCGGGTGCTGTAGACATTTTGGGTGACTTTGGGGGCCTGATAGAAAGATGCGAGCAACTAGTCAACTACTGAACGGTAGTTGTCGCATTGGGAAAAATCTACTAAAATCGAAAAATCGCGGTGAGCTTCGGTAACTGATAGTGGGGCCAATTGATATCGGTGTAGCGTCTTCACCGAGTGATCCCTGTTTACATTGGAATCTATGTGTGTTTTGGTGACAGGATGTAGGTATGTATGTACATAGCTATGTAGCTAACCTGTCAATATGAATATCGCTGCATGAACCAGGAGAAATGTCAGGGACAAATACCAATCTTTGGTCACCAAATATGTAGTTTCGGACGCTCCCGAGAGCTCTTTCCATTAATGATATTTCTTACGCTAGTACTTTCCATTAGATCGTAAGCAACAGTGCATACCCCGTGACCCACCGACTTCCATCACTATGGACGATTGTGAATAGCCTCATTCGGCGGCTTTAAGAGCCGCTTTAACGGCCAATTAAACAAGCCCATTACCCGGTGACCATTACCGCATCTTTGGGCGTTGACCTGGGAATCTATTTAAAAACAAATTGAAATCCAGCCTCTTGTTCCGCGAACCTCGACGTCCCATCCCTTACGCTACACTACAGCGTGCATTATCACCCTTTTCCCTGTCCCGCCCCTCCCACTTGCTGACAGGCCCTTGCTGGCGTCGTTGCGCCCCTCGATCCCCCAACCACGGTGACGGTCATAATTCTCGTGGTCGCCTCACGCTCGTTCACCCTCCGGTCATCTCCTGCCGTCTATACACATAGATTTCCTTTTTGCGCTTCCTGTCTCTCGTCTGTTGCCAATCACGGACTCGATTCGATCACGATCGACTGTTTCTGTACACTGAAAGTCGTCCCAAGTAGGACAATGACGTTTTGTCCGCGTTAATCATCCTGATTCTGCATGCTCATCCTTTTAATACATATACTCGACTCTCACTGCCTCATTTAATTATACCTCTTTCCCTGAACGCTCTTTAAGACACATTCCTCTCGACCACATTTGCCACTCGTTCATTCCAATCTTTTTCGCCACCCCGTAACTTCTCCGCCATGTCGGTAAGGCCACACCTACAATCAGGACTCTCCGGGTCCATGACTATCAACCGACCCTCAAAAATACTAACAAATGGTTAATTGCATGTCACAGGCCGCGAAAGCTCAGAACTATCTGGCTCTACTTGAGACGGCTAGATGCGAGGGTAATTGGGGTGCAGTGCCCGAATTGGTGCGCAAGGTGCGCAAGCATGCGCCCGAACGGGTTTGTAAGTGATTGCGCCGGGCAAAGTATTCTACGTCACATGTCAAAGATACTTTTGTTTGCTAACCTTTAGTCGTTTCCAGGTCTCACTTTAACCGCCGAAACTGAAGCCCAAATCGCGGAAGCGACCCAATCTGCTTCAACAAATGCGCCCATCTCAGAAACTCTTCAAGTCGCCCAACAACTCCCTAAGCTTCACAGTGCCATCGAGGCCGAATCAACCTTCCCACAAGACCGCTTTCAGGCTTCCGTCTGCGCTGGTTGGCTCCACTGGGTAGTCGGTGAATACAGCCAGGCTGGCATTCGACTACCTAGCCGACTCGATCAAGACTACCCTCAATTCGATAACCCATCAGAGTGGACCGCTGTATGTGCTCTCAAGGCCGCCTATCTTAAGGGGAATTGCGCGGCCCGCGCCAGCCAACCTCTTGAAGCACTCTCAGTGTTTGAAACCGGTCTTCCCGCCATGGATGGGGTCTGGGTCGCTGGCAAGCAACCGCGCAAACAACTCCGTTATTGGGCTGAGTTATTTCTTTCAGAGTATGCCATGCTGAGCAGTCAAGTGCTGACACGGCAGGAAAAGGCTCTGACAGATGCGAACTCAATGGCCGCATTCCGGGCTTGGTCGCGTTACTGGGAAAGTCTGACGGGACCGGTAGTTGGCGGACAGGGATTCCGTGGATCGGTGCCAAGGCGACGTATCTGGTACGAGTACTACCGTTGTTTGAGCGCAATTGTTGAGTACGACCTACCTGTTCCCGCTGGTTACTCCAAAGCTAGCAACGACACTTCAGCACGTAATCAGCTACGTATTGAGCTTAAACGCGCTGAGTCAGCATATGAAGCTCTACTGCTTGACGAGACTGAATTTCCCAGGGCCGACGAGGAACGCGAGGAGGTCGAAGAATTTGTCGCGCTTGTGATGAAGAATTGGGAAATTCTGTGCGGGCGTGGGTGGAAAGAAAGTGATCTAGGACAGGGCGGAAGAGAGAGTATCAGCCGCGGAGTTTTGGATATCCTTTATCGTGCAGCAACTAAGACGTACCAGAGCACAGCTATTCTCAGATGTCTGGTGACTGTTCATCTGGCTGTCGCGGAATTTGATCTGGCTTTCAAGGCATTTGACGCCTATCTCGATGTTGTGAAAAAGGCTCAAGCTCGTGTTAACAAGACAGGTATTCCAGAACCCAGTCTAGACAACGATGCCACGGTGTTGCAGACCATCAGTCAAGCTGTCATTGGACTGTGTCGTTTTGGGAAGGCCGATGCCATTGAGAAGGCTTACCATATTTCGGCTGAACTCGAAGACATGATGGCCCACCTCCCGCAGTTCCAGCCACAATCGGAGCTTCCGACACCTGTTGATGCTGATGGTGTTCCTTTGCATGCCGAAGTGCCTGGTCGAGTGTTAGCTTTTGCTTGGCAGGGTATCGGTATTGCCCACGCCAGTTGGGCGCGCGTGACTCCGGATGCGCCTCTACGATCAGAAATCCAGGCCAAGGCTGTCCGCAGCCTAAGAAAGAGTTTGTCTCCTGCATTTGGACGTAGCAGAGATGTGCAAAGTCTGTACTCTTTAGGTCTTCTCTTGGCTGAGCGTCGGGATATCGGGTCAGCCATAGAGGTGGTTAAGGCTGGCCTTGTAGCTAACAAAGCTAAAGAGTTCGAAAGTTCCTTGGTCTATGGTCCGTACTGGCAAGAACGGTCACTTATTTCACTTTGGCATCTCTTGGCTTTGTTGTTGAGTGCGCGTCAAGACTTTGTCATGGCGGCTAAGGCTTGCGAGGGCGCTTTTGAACAATTCAAGGATACCACAGTTTTGTTCGGTCAACAACAAACTTTCCGGAGTGAGCATCTCAAAGACCAGCAGCCCCAGGAAGGTATGGCTGGTCTGATCGATGACATGGACGATAGCGAACGTGAAGGTATTCTGGAAGTCAAGATGACCCAGCTGGCTCTACTAGAGCTACTTGAGGGTCCTGAGGTAGCTGTGAATGCTAGCTATGAGCTCCTGACTCTTTACTCGCGCCTTTTCGGTACCAACGCCAACTCAACGCCTGTCAAACCCAGTCTTGAGCCCCCTACAGCCCTTGTGCCTCCCAAGAGCGCCACCGGTACGATGAGAAGCTTTAGAGGCAGTTTCTTTGGTAGCCGTGCGGCCAAAACGGCTACGGGTGCTCCAGGCACCGCTCTCAGTCTCGGACCCACAGCAATTGAGCAGCAAATGGCTGCTCTCTCTGTCACACCAGGTTCGCCTACAGGTCCAGCACCGGCCATCCAGGTCACGGGCGACTCAGCCGCCGCGCAGCGTGTCGTCTCTGGTCGTTCTTCTCGCCGCAATAGTTTGCGCAAGCGGGATGTCAGTACCAGTGGCGGCCCTCGTCGGGCCTCATCTGTCGGACCACACTCAGGTGTTCCGGATAGCGAAGCTCTCTTTAGTCCCGAGGGCGAGGCTTCTCCGGATGCATTTGCGCTTTCCTTCAAGCGACAGGGTTCGATTGCATCAGCTTTTGTGAAAAGACAAAACGCTGGCAGTTTGGATGCTTTTATTGCGAGCAAAACAAAGACTTCAGAGCAACTTGCTGATCATGCGGCTGAGGGGTCTTTCTCTTTACCGCCACCGTTGCCCTTGGTAGTTTTTGCTAAGGATGAGGAGAAGAGACAGCGGACAGTTATTCTTGTTAAACTATGGTTGATGATTGCCGGGTTTTACCGACGTGCTGATATGGCAGAGGATGCTAAGGGTTCTGTTGCTGAAGCCCGCAAGTTGGTACAAAGTCTGGAGGCTGACCTGGCAAAGGATTCCACAGGCTCCCTCATTCTTAAATCGCCAAAGTGGGCTGAGAAACGAAGTGTTGATGAGCTCTGGGCCGATGTCTGGAGTGAGTTAGGCCAGATTTCTCTGGCTGATGGACAGCCACTCACTGCCAGGGATCAGTTTGAATCGGCACTTACGCAGTTCCCGAATCACGCTGCTGGTATTGTTGGGCTATCGAACATTCTACTTGATATCTATACGGAAGACCTTATTCCTAAGGCATATACTACTACGGACCTTGTCGATACCGCCTCACATAACATCCCCGCTACTGCCACTAAAAAGCCTGCTGCCAAAGCACCTGCTACTATATCTCCGGTTACAAATTCAAGCCAGTCTATACTCCCTTCGGAGGCTCTCGGTTTAGGTCCTGATCGCCCTACCATACCACCAACCAACGCTGACTCTGATAACTCTGATGCGGATTCAGAATCCTCGGAAGTCCCACCTCTTCCCACGCCATTCCAACCTGCTCTGGCTCTCCCGCATCTCCATACGCCTCCAGAGCCACGGCCGTCTTCATTACCTTATGTCGACAGACTGGCGGCACGCGACCGGGCTTATGGTCTTTTGTCTAGCCTGACGAAACGTGGGAATGGGTGGAATTGCTCAGAAGCTTGGTTTGCGTTGAGTCGATCTTATGAGTTGAGTGGGCAAGTGGATAAAGCCAAGGAAATTTTGTGGTGGTGTGTGGATTTGGAAGAAGGCCGGGCAATTAGGGAGTGGAGTGTTCTGGGAGATGATGGGTATCTCCTTTAGAGTGGGAGAGGCATGTTCTCACGGTAGATTTTATAGATTGGAAGGATATATCGGTGACTATATATATACAGTTTGTTTATTCAATGTACTTGTGGGGTGGGATACCCTTTGCGCCAACATCAACCATAAAGATAGCACCGCCATTATCTTTGCTCTCGGGCTCTCCTTCCTCGTCCGCCGCCGTGGTGATGAACAACTCGGTTCCGACAAATTGTACACAGGTGATATTCTTAGTTGGCAGGTTAACCTGACCAATCAGGACTCCCTCGGGTGAAATCTTCAATACACGGCCCTCGCCATAAACGGCATGCCACATATTGCCCTCGGTGTCAATACGGAAACCATCAGGTTCTCCGGGGCCGTCATGGTTGTAGAAGGTACGGAGATTACTGTAAGTGTGCTCGGTGGGTGAGTAATCCGCGGCGTAAATCACGCGGGAAGAAGAGTGAGTGAAGTAAAGGGTAGTATGATCAGGAGACCAGCCAATAGTGTTTGGGATGGTAAGAGGGAGGTGGGAGAAGTGTTGAACGCGTTGGCCTTTAGCATATGATACGATTCCACCTAATTTATGTCAGTCTAGTTCACATCATACCTATGGAGTTTTCTATTTACCTTCTGGTTTGAAATCGCCGTTTCCAAAGTCGGTCATGTATCCCATCCAGAATTTTCCATCAGGACCAACGCCACCATCATTGGTCCGTAATCTCTCATTTCTCTCTTCCTCTATCCCCGCCAGATAAGTCAACTCTCCTGTACCTCGATCAAGTTTGGCAAGACCATACTTGGCACCAACAAGAATTATCTTAGTTGGATCAACATCAGCAATGTCGGCAGTGACAGTGATCCTATCAGTAGTCGGAAGACTAGTCAATGTCTTAGTGGGAAGATGGATTGTGTGTAGGACATTTTGTTTGATATCAACGAAGCGGACGGATTCCGTGGTGGGTTCATAGTGAGGACCCTCGCCAAGCTGGCAGCGAAGAGTAGGGTGAAAGGGGGTAGTTACAGTCCAAGTTTGCATCGTGACAGGTCGTTTTTGTGTATAAACGAGGGGAAGTTTATTGAGTTGTCACTTCATCATGAAGTTTGTCTCTTATATCACTCGTTTACCACACTTATCGGGCGTTTTGTAAGTGGGTATTGGTCAACCGTAGGGTCCAACCCTAGTGTCATGAATTAGCTGTCCAGTAAGCTCCTGCCTGCTAAGCCTGTCAGGACTAAACTTAATTTGGCAAAGTCCAGTACAAACGGTAAGCTTGCAAAATATGTTTTAGACGCCCCTTGAGCTAGACCGATCCAGGAAATGGGAATGGAGACAATGAGGGCTTGTTTTGACAACTACGGGATTGTTGGGAAGGGAAGGGGGCAAGTGCCAGGGTTTGAAGGGGCGATGACAACAGCGAGGATAGGAGGTCCATACATACGTAGTGTTGCGCTTGCGCTTGGGCAACCTGAATAATTTGATGGGCTGAATTATGGCTATCAATATCGTGTCTTGTTTGAGTGAAAACCCTGGACCTGAGGCGCCAAAGTTCGCCCCCGGTGGAAGAACGCGGCTGCACGTAATTTAACCACACCGTATAATATCCACGAGTTCCAGACCAAACAAAAGAGGAAGAGGAAGATCCCGTTATTGAACCCTCTCCTGTGTAAACTGGCCCGCCCGCTTCATGCAGACAAGGCCTCCCTCCTCTTCCGCTGCTCTCGCTTCTGCACCTCCAAATACAGACACCCTTTCTTTTCTTCACGTTCTTTCTCGCGCCGTGTCTCGTCATTTTTGGTACACGCGAGAGGAGACCTAGATAGCTTCTTTCCATCTCCAGTCTTTCCCGTTTTTCTCCTTCTTTCCCCCCTCCTTCTAATTCAACTTACCCACTTTCCTTCTCTGTTCTCCTTCCTGATTCACTCACTCACTGCCTTGTCCCCAACGGCGAATAATCCTTTGAGATCACAGTCTGTCTGTTTTGCCGTGAACCCTCTTGGTTTTCAGAAATCGTCAGGGTCTGTCCTCTTTTTTCTCTTCTTTTCTTTCGTGGTCCACTCACTTTCCCGAGAGCTTATTCCTCTTCTTTTTTAATTTTGTCTCTAATCATATTCTGCGTCGAGCGGAGTGACTGTATTTTCTCTCTTTTTAATTTCGTCGCTTGTTTTATACACCATTTTCTGTGTAAACCTGCCTTTTTTGCTCTCCCTTTGACAGTTTGACTGCATATATCACCAGGTATGTATATATTTGTTCCATACATATCACCGCCGTCAAGCCATTCTTGCCGCATATCGATCGAGGCCCCCCGCCTTCAGCCATTGGTCGTCAGTCGCTCAAAGGAGCGAAGGAACGGGTGTCATGAGCACTCAGTTATCGTCTAAACCAAATACAAACTGCACATTCGTGCTACAATTTTGCGGATCTACATATTATCGTTTCCCCGCTTCTAGACGTACCGCATGACATCAAACTCCCGTTCGTCTCCACGACTCGATCCAAACTATTTCATAGACTCGTCATTCGTGCACACCCAGCCACTGCCGGTGCGACCAGTTTGCCCCTCTTAGTGGTCATCTGATATAGACAGCGTCTGTCTGCTTGTCAGACCTTTTTTACAGGGGCCTTTCTTTGCATGTGCTGATCCTCACAGCGTCTATAATCGCATTTCTTGTTTGGTGTCATTGGCTACTGATTGGCTTGTGCGCTTTCATGTGATGTGTTGTTGACCACCAGAAATTTTGCTAATCTTTACTTCTTGACCACAGACTCTACCGTTCATTACATATTGCCTCCACATTACACAACAATTATCACGCCGTTGACAATGTCCGATATCGAGGTTACCGAAAGCAAGCCCGAAGAGGTCAAGGCCCCGTCGCCCGTCCCCTCGGTTTCTGACCCCGCACCCAAGGCCCCGTCGCCCGCCCCAACCTCTACCTCTTCGATCCCCACTTCGCCCGAATCTAAGTCTTCTGTCTCGTCTCCCAAAATCGGCACTCCTAAGCCTGAACTCAAGAAGATCTCCACGCCTACGACAACTCGCCGGCCTTTAACGGCCTCTTCCACTTCCTCGAACAAGACCCCCGGTTCTGTTGTTCGCCCCGGATCTACTATTTCTCGGCCTTCCACTACCCGTCCAGCAGTGGGTGGCACCACCACTACCGCTCGTCGTCCAGCTACTTCGACTACTGCCAGTCACCGCGCGTCGACCTCAGTTTCCGCCTCAGAAGATGAGAAGAAGCGCCCTTCATCATTGACCTCTACCGCTGCTCGCCGCCAGTCTTCTATCGTTACTGGTGGAAACATTCCTGCTTCGCCCCGCACACCTGGCGAGAGACGCACCAGCTCTATTGCCGCGGCCACATCGACTGTCCGGAAACCATTGTCTTCTACAGCTACGACCACTGCCAGAAGTACTGCCTCTAGCCGCACCAGCACTGTTGGCTCCAGAGCTCCTAGCGTTTCTACTACGAGATCAGCTACTTCGGCTACTACCGACCCCGCAAAGAAGCGCATGTCCTCAGTGGGCGCTTCTTCTTCTAGCAGACTTTCTACTCGCTCAGTGACGCCAAGCGCTTCTTCTAGACAGGAGCTCGATGAGCTCAAGGCGAAGCTGGCCGAGAAGGAGGCTGAAATTGCAACTTTGAAGGAGACAGTCCAGTCTGGCGAGACCAAGATTTCTGAGTTGGGTGACCAGTTGGAGAAGGAGTCTAATACCGGTTCCACGGCTGAGACTGAGCAGGCCTTGGCCGATTTGAAGACTCAACATCAGTCGACCGTCGATACCCTCGAAGCCGAGGTGGCCTCTGGTGTTGATAAGCTGACTACTGTGGAGTCTGAGCTTGCTGAGCTCAAGATTGCCGTCGCTGAAGCTACTTCAGCTAAGGAGGAGTTGGAGGCCGAAGTTGCTACCCTCAAGGAGTCACTTTCCGAGGCCGCTGAGAAGCACGCATTGGACTTGGAGACTAAGATTTCGGAGCTCGAGTCTAAGCACTCTGCTGCTGTTGAAGAGCTCTCAGCTGCCCAGGCTGCTGCGTTGGATGAGCTCAAGAGCAACCAAACCGAAGCTGCTGGTGAGACGTCTGATGCTCTAGAGCAGGTTAAGTCTCAGTATGAAACCACTATCTCCGACCTTGAGGCTAAGGTCGTTTCTCTTTCTGGCGAGATTGAAGGTTTGAAGGCTGCTTCCGAGTCTTCGTCCGCGGATGCCAACTCCGCCAAGAGCGAGCTTGAGGCGAAACTCGCCGCTGCCGAGGAAAAGCTCAAGAATCAGACTGCTTCTCTGGAAGAGATCGAGGCCACTTTGGCCACTAGCAACGCCAAAGCTGACCTTTTGGAGGTCCAGTTAGCCGAGCAGATCGAGTCTCTGGCAACTGCCAAGTCTCAGCTCGAGACAGTTCAGCTGGAATTGGAGGAGGCGAAGGGACTGGCCGCTAAGCTCGATGACAAGCACAAGGAGGAGCTTCAGCAGATTTCCGAGAAGTTTGAGATTGAGATTCAGAGTCTCCGCGGCGATGCTGCCTTCAAGGCTAAGTTTGAGGAGCTTGAGGCCCAACACAGCGAGCTCTCAAAATCCTATGAAGCCGCCGTCGCTTCTCACGAAGCTGCTGTCAAGGCTGCATCTGAGGAGCACTCTGTTGCTTTGGAGACTTTGAAGGCCGCCCATGTTGATGAATTGGCTAAGGCCAATTCCGATTTAGCTGCCGCTTCCGGCGAAGAGGCTGCTGCTCAACTTTCTGAGCTCAAGGCTATTCATGCTGCTGAGATTGAGGAGCTCAAAGCCGCTCACATTGCGGCGCTTAAGGTTGCCGAGGATGCCACTGCTGCTGCTATCGCGGATCTCGAGGCGGCCAAGGCTGCTGCCGCTACTGAATTAGAAGCTGCTAAGGCCTCTGTTGCTGCTGAGATCAAGGCTGCTCACAATGCCGAGCTCGAGGCTTTGACTTCTTCCCACACTGGTGCTCTCAAGAGCGCCGAGGATGCCACTGCCGCTGCAGTTGCTGAAATCGAGTCTGCGAAGGCTGCTGCTGCCTCTGACCTGGAAGCTGCTAAGGCTGCGCACGCCACCGAGATCGACGCTATTAAACAGGAAGCTGCCAGCGAGGCGGAGAAGGTGACTGAGGCCCACAAGGCTCAGATTGCTGAGCTCAAGGGCTCCGACGACGTTGCTGCGGCTCAGATAGCTGCCTTGGAAAAGGAAATCACCGAGTTGAAGGAGGCTATTACCACCAAGGAGAAGACCCTCAAGGAGCTCGAGGAGAAGCAGCAGTCTGAGGTTATGGAACTTATCAATGGCCACCAGAAGGATCTTGTTGCTAAGCAAGAGGCTATCTCCGCCGCTGAGGCGGAGGCACAACACCTGAAGGAGTCATTGGAGGCGAGTAAGACTGAACACACTGCGGCGATGGAAGCTGCCAGGGCCGAGTCAGAAGCTGCTCTCATTGCTCTGAAGGCCGAGTTGGAGGCTGTTGCCGAGAAGAGCCGAGAGGAAGCGGCGGCTGCTGAAGCCAAGGCCATTGCAGCCGAGACCCAGGCAAAGGAGTTGCAGGCCCAGATTGATGCGCTCAAGGATTTACCGGTGCAGCTGGCTGACACTAAGACCGCCCTGGAGAAGGCGAATGCTGACCTGGATGATCTTGGCCAAAGACTTGCTATTGAGAAGATGGAGAAGGCTAACGCGTTGGCAGAGCTTGAGGACTCAGCTCACCAGGGTAACCGCGCTAACGATAAGTCCACAGAGCAACAACGTGATATCTCGGATCTTACTGATAAGCTTGCTCTTGTGCAAAAGGAATTCGAAGCGCACAAGTTGGAGTCAGAGGCGAGTGTCAAGAAGCTCAAGGCTGACTATGACGATATGCACCACACGATGACGGAGTTGCTCGAAGCAGAGCAGAAGAAGACCAAGCGGGCGGTAGAGCAGGTCAACGAATTCGAAGATCTGCTCATGATCAAGGATAAGGAGATCGCAGAAGCCAAGGTACGGCTCAACGGGACGGCCTAGATTGTGGAGACGGAGTGGGATTCAGAGTCGTCATTGTCGACTCTCGCTGACGAGGTGACATCAATGATGACTGTCGTCCAGGCTCGGAGCAAGCAGCAGCGGGGAGTTCTCTATGCAACAACCTATGGAAGGCTTACGAGTAATTTTTGTTGGCAGGCATTGTGCTTGGTTGACGCAGCGGCAAAGGAAGTCAAGGAGGGCCAAGTGCCAGCGCCGGCGGCATCCAGCACTACGACGAACACTTTCGAGACGACGACAAGCGCGACGACAGCGATGAACACGACGACCCCGGACGACGAACGCTCGACGACGGCACAGAAGACGGAGGAGGAAAAACGGCAGCCAAATTCGGCGCCAGCGGTAGAGTTGGAGACGGAAGTAGGACATGGGGGTGGCGAGGGGGAGGATGAAGAAAAAGAAGATGCCAAGAAGAAGAAGCGGAACAGACGGCGGAGCAAGGCCAAGCGTCGCAGCGATGCGTCGGGTGTGGCTGAAGGGACAGTTTTGGACCTTGGTGAGGAGGAGGACCTGTCATCGTCGGCACAGGCTTCGGTGCGTTTACCTTTGTCGCTTTATGAGTATCTTAGTTTGGTGCACAGAGTTTACTAATGGCGGTGTGTTTGGTATATAGTTGGCGCGCGCGTTAGTTAACGTTAAACATCTGGACGAGATGGACCGGGATCTACGCGAGAAGAATATGAAGTAGGTAGTCGCTGACAGGACTAGTGTAGGATAGAAGCTGACGATTCTAGGATGTTGGATGCCATTACGGATGTTCAACCACAGATGGGGCGCCGGGAGTGAAATAATAGTAAAGTTATAGTGGAGGTTTAGATACCCGATGGATGGATTTTTAATTGATGAATTGTACTTGCTAAAATTGTTGTTAAAAAGTTCATATGTTGGTGTTACCTGGGTGTGTGCGTATTTGTCTGTACGGACATGTGATGATTAGTGTAACCCGAGAGTATATCTTGATCTGATTCACTACAAGGCAATAAGTGGTACATGATTTCATGAAAATTACACGGGACTGTAAAAACTTTGAATCATCAAATCAACTTCATTAAAACCAATTAATCATACTCGCTAAATAAGAAGATGTGTTATCAATCCTCATCGCTGTCAAAATCGCTATCATCATCTCTAAAAGCCCCCAATCTCCTTCTCGCCAAATCCTCCTCCAATCCATCACCAAGTCCCCCGACAGTAAAATCGCCATATCCAGCACCACCACACAAACTCAACAAAACAGGCAACAGGACCAAAGCATGCAGAACAGCAACAACAATCAAGGCCGCCCAAACACGGAAATAGTAGATTTCAAAAATCTTACTTCTTGTACCGGCGAGTACGGAGACTCCGAGGATCTTGGTGATTGTGATGCCGCGGATTACAGCGCCGGCGACGTCCACAAGGGCGGTCCAGACACGGGCGTCTCGGTCGTTGGGGAAGCGGGGGGTTGCGCGGTGGAGAAGGGTGGGGCTGGGGAAGGTGTAGGCGCGGGAGATGTGAGCGGTGAATTCGAGAGAGATGCCGAGGGAGATTAGCAGGTTGACGAGGGTTACGGCGTTCAAGGGGATGTGTAGTAACGGGAGGGCGGCGAGAAGTGTTGCAGTTGTAGAGAGGAGAGTTAGGGTGGTTGGGATGGCGGTTAGGGGAGTCAGGAAGAGAGAGGTTAACACGGAAATCAGGATTAGGGCGGTAGAGAGGAGTGAGAGGGTTAAGGGGAGAATGTACAAGTATTGGTCGAAGAAAATGTAGAAGACAGAGTAGGGGAACACTGAAAGGCCTGTGCTGGCGGAAATAGAGGAAGCAATGCGACGCGCAGAAGTATAGGCAGAGATGAAGTCAGACTGGCTTCTGAGAGGGGTATGCGCGGTGCGGAAGTGACTGGTAACTGGGGCACCACCATGGCCATCTGTCACAACGGCATTACCGTAGCTAGCACGACCACCAAGTGGGCAATCCTCCGTAGTTGGTGCAGAAAGGAACTTGGCAAGGTACATGTTGAACTCATCGCCTTCGGGCATCCCATCCAGTGTGACATTCCAAGCAGGTGTGCGATCCTCAAAGCATGACTTCCGTGGCGTAGCAGCACAGCAAGCAGGGCCAAACGATGGGTTCAACCAGGTGAAGAAGTCATCTAACCAATTCGCCGTGGGACTTGCCAGGTAGCTGACCTCTGAGCGTTTCCGTTCGCCTTCGAGAATGTTGGAAAGGGAGAAGGGTTCGCAAGTAGTGAAACGAGCGCAAATTTGTTGTTGGGTGGCCCTAGTAGTGATATCTCCAGAACGCACAACAAAGTATACTGGGGGACCGGAGTCAAAGTAGGCATAAAGATCATTGAAGTAGGGGATAAGGTAGGAGTCTGAGGGAAGAGCAACACGCTGATCAAGACCAAGCTCAATGGCAGGAAGGAGTGCGATAGAGGCAGAGAATAGAGCCAAGAAGGCGGCGAGAACAACAGCCTTGGTTGTCCTACGAAGAAGGAATGGGGCGTAGAGAGTGCGAATGAATAGTTGTAGGTGACTTTCCTCTGGTACATCAAGGTGACGGGGACCAGGAAGACCATCAACTGAGTCCGAATCAGAGTCATCAGGCAGGCGGATGTGAGCCCGCTTGACACGGATACAGGGGAAGCAGTCAGCACGACCATCCTCAACACGCTTCTGGTTAAGGGATAGAACTGAGATGAACAGAGTGACCTGGAGAATAGCGTTGATAAAGACCGCACCTGCAGCGTAGATAGCAAAGTTGCGGACGGCAGGCATCCCTACTGTGGCGCCAAGGGAAAAGGCAAAGGTCTCAGTGATGGCAGAGAAGAGAATCGAGGGACCGATGCGACCCAGAGCTTTTGAAATGCGGGATTCAACCATGACGTTGGGGTTGGCGAGGTTTACCCGGTCGAATTCGTGGACAATCAAGAAGATGTTGTCGACACCCACGGCCAAAACAATGAAAGGGATAACTTCCGCAATGATCAGAGTTGCCTTCAGGCCAAACCAGGAGAATAAGCCAACGGAGGCAGTAATGGATAGAAGGACAATAACAATACCTGCTACAGCAAGAGTGAACTTGGACTGCACGAGAGCCACCGAGGGATTCCGGATGATATCGGTGAATGAGAGGGTTGTTGAGCCAAGAGACAAGGCAACATACACGAACATGACCAAGTACGAAAGTACAATGATACCAGCGTCTGTGTTGGTCGACTTGTTCAGTTCCTGCTCCAGACTAGCCTCAGTAGTGAAAGACAATCTGAGGCCTCTCTCCGCAGCTTCATCCTGAGCTTTGAGAAGACGGTCACGAAGGGCATGCTCAAAGTCGATAGCCCTCTGAACAAGAGGAGAGTCTTCATCCCCGTTGTTAAGAACCCAGGACACAACCAAAGCACGCGCATCAAGAACCGTTCCGTTGTCAGGAATTCCACCGAGAATCATGGCGGGATCGAGAGGCTGGCCATAGTCAGGGCGGCACTCAACGGGCGATTTGGCGCAGTCGAGGAGGTAAGTAGACCAGGAATCGGGAGACACGAGAGATGGCTCACCCTGCCAGTAACCTGTTACAGACTGGACAACACAGGCGTCACCTAATGGCTTGAAACAAACATCCTCCAAGCGAGTTCCGTAAATGGAGCCTTCAAGTTGAGTGATGCTCTTCTCCACACTCATCCACCATAGTAGATTATCATAGCTGAGTACCGGTCCTGACTCACTACCCACGTCGTTGGCCAAGAAAACCTGTTGCGCACGGTAAAAAGGTCCAAAGTTCTCGTCGAAAAAGGCCTTTTCCTGGGCGGCAACACTCGAGGGACTCACCCACAATCTTGCCGGGTTGGTTTCCAACTCAAATCTAGCCCACCCAGCACCAAGCAAAGCAACAACCACTAAGCAGGTTCCAATGGTAATTCCCGGTGCGCGCGCAGCAAACATGCCCAACTGGCTAAAAGCGGCCTCGCACCAGCTATTCACAGCGTGGTATCTGGCGCGTCTCCCACCCACAAAGAACTCATCGTTGCGCAGACCACTAGGCATAGCAATGTCATCGTCGTCTTCTTCGTCGTCGCTTTGCGCAGATGGCTGTAATAACCGGAGGCCCGATCTCTTGTTTCTTCGACGCCAAACAGTACGCCCAGCCACAAAGAGGGCTGCCGAGACTAGGAGAATGCCATATGTAAGGATGGAAGCAAAAGAAAGACACGGGAGCTTGCCCACGTGACACTTTTTGGCTTCCTTGACGGGGGCGAGAGACGGGCAGACATCGGGGCAGTCGACACAGGCGCAGCGGAAGGCGGGGTCTTCGTCGTTGCAGGCGCGGGGTTTCATTTCATCAAGTGGATGCATCTTGGGTTCTCCGTATGGGTGGTCGTCTCGTGGGAAGTTGATTTGGAATGGTGACCCAATAGCTTTCTCATCACCCAAGAATTTTAGTAGCTCACTGCTATTTTTGGCCCCTCCACCGATAAAGTCCATCGCATTGGTGTTTGCTGGACCAAATTTGACATTCTGGCAACTGTCGTAGAACCCATCCGAGTATTCCGCGGACAAAAGCTGGTCCACCTCCGCTACCATCTCCTTCCCGGCTTTCTTCGTAGACTTGGTCACATTCAAGAAGACGGACTGATCAGGTGAACAAGTGAAGGTACAAAACGTATTGAAAAAGTTCTCTTTGCAAGCAGGGCAACTCCCCACAATCTGGTTCGGTGTGCCCATCTCGGACTTCAAAGCGGCGACTTGTTCGTGGGTACAGCAGACCGGCCCGGAGGCCCATTTCGGACCGCATAGTTCGACTAGTAACTTGCGCGTAGCGGCATCGGGATCGTGGGCTGGCGAATTGTCGACACAGGGGAGTTGTTTTCCAAAGAAGCTTTTAGAGCCGCATTGGCCGCGCATCGCGCAGCGGCCAGGTTCGTGTATCGGTGTTAGACCGGTGGCGGAGACAGCCGTGGTCGCCGCCAGCGCCGAGAAGGCGGCGAGGAAACGCATGGCGACGCGTTAGGATTAGTTCGAGTTATTTGTTAGTTGAGACTTGTCGCAGATGAGGTTGTCAAAAGGATAGTAAATAAGGTCGGCCGGCGACGACACTAGTACATAGTTTGAAGGAAGTTTTAGGTGGAAATGGCGCGAACTGGGCGCATACACGATTAAGTCACAAAACACTCATTGAGCTAACGCATCATTCAGGTTCAACAGGACAGGGCTTATGCATGCTGCTACATAGGAACCTGGGGTGTTCTCCACTTTTACGTCACGGGTTTGTTGTTAGGGTTAAGCCAATCTTCCGTGCTCTGCAGGCGTTCGTGGGTAGTCTCGAAAATGCTCGGGATACCAGTGGCCGAAAAGGGGATATCGTTGACAACCATCTGAGAGAGACCTTTAGCAGACAGCCATATCTGCGGCATTCCGTGACCGGTGAAGCCTGCCATCAAGAAAATACCCGATTTATGTGGAACAGGACCAATATGTGGCCGTCTGTCGGCAGAGTAGCCCATGACTGTCATTGTTAGGGTTAATCGATCATATCGGGAGTCGAAATAGGACTTACTACCGGTCCAGACGCTGTCGAGTTGAGCATCAGACTGTTCCCAGCCATGGAAATGACGCTGCATGTAGTCGGTGAAATATTCTTGTGCGCCCTCAGGAATGGTACTATCATCGGCGTTGTTGTACCAGGATGAAGGATTGTCCTTGAGTACCTTTCGTGCCCCACCAACTATCACACTACCGTCCAACCGAGGAATAAGATAATCAAAGTCCCCGGGACCAAATCTCAAAGCATACGTATTGTTAAATGCGCCGTTGATTCTGGAGTTAGTGATACGACTGCAAATCCCACGATAAGGTGTGATACGGGAGGCATATTCTGGGAGAATGGCCCCGGTATAAGCGTTCGTAGCAACGAGAACCTTTCCAACTAGAACGGAACCTCGAGAAGTTTCAAGTAGCCACGGATAGTCTGCCTCTGTGGAAGGAGTTACTGCTGTAACTGTAGTTTCGGTTTGGAGATTGACACCTTGGTCTAGAGCTTTCTGAAGCAGTGCGGTAACCAGTTTCGCAGGGTAGATATGCCCGGCGGGGTAACTAAAGGCGCTATTGGCGTTTTTGACAGAGGTGTACTGTATATGTTAGTTTGGCTTCTTGTTGGACAGAAAATAAGGATAATTACCCTCTCAGCAGCTTCATCTTGCATAAATATGACTTCGTCCGCTATGCCCTCTTTCTTAACTTCATCATATCCCTCGCGTAACTTGGCGGTTAACTCCTCAGTGAATTGTACATCACAAGCACGAGTTTCAACGAAATCAACATCAAGACCTGAAGTCTTCACATATTTCCCGACGGCCTTCAAATTATCATTCTCAAACTTTGCAACTTCAACTGCTTCCTTCGCCCCATGGACTTTGTGATACTCAGCAATAAGCGCGTAGTTATCTGGTTTGAGGTGTCCGCCGTTTCTGCCAGTTGCACCAGAGCAGACGGTACGTGATTCAAGGACCAGAATGGACGAAGCAGGAATACCGAGTGCGAGGAGATGCGTAGTTAAAGCGGTTCCGGAGAATCCAGTTCCAATTATACAGATGGGGGTTTTGGAAGGCAGCGTGGGGGTACTGTGGTGGCTTGTTAAGAGGCCAGGAGATGATTGCCAGAAGCTAGGCTTCGGATTGGCGTGAGGAAACGACATGTTGGGAAATATGGTAGTTGTAACCACCACAAATGTTATTTCAATGTTAGCGGGAAATGCCAAGAAATTGTTTAGAGAGTGGAATCAGTTGATTGATATATGCATCGGGAACATCAACCCGGTTGCTTATCTATAACAGGCGATATTATTACAAGGATCACAGATAACGACGACTGTATAAACCAAGTACAAAAGAAAGTAAAATTACGACATACACTTATAAAAATGACCCAAAGAACATATACACAAAAGAAATGTAACCCCAAATCATGTTCTACCACGCAATTCTAGCCCAGAAGCCCTTAGGATATTTGCGCACCATGAACTTTCTGCCCTCATCCATCAGCAACAGACCAATACCGAACGCTGCAGGCAAAAACCAGTGCTCAACAGGAACCATAGTGGTGTTTAAAGAATCGTGGAAAACAGGAATGTAAAGCCAAAAGAAACAAATAAACAGCGCAAATCCGATCGCATAGAACAGATAAATGTTCGCGGTTTCCTTCTTGAACAGCGGAGGGTGCTGGAAGATAGAGAGGCGACGAGTCCGTAGAGCCATGAGATGGAACCATTGCATGACGACCAAAGTGACAAAGTAAATAGAAGAGGCAACGTTAAGCTTCTCGGCATAGTAGGTCATGTCTACTTCGGGAATATCGCCAAACGAAAGGATGATGTCCTTGAAAGCAATGCCCTGTTCCTGGAGATACCAGTAACTCATGCAGAAAGACAGCGTCGTCATGTAGAGACCAACGACGAGGTATTCCTGGGTCATCAGCTTCCAATCAACCAGGCGGTCCTTGCCGGGAACACGGGGTTTCCGAAGAAGAACGTCGGCCTCGGGAGCTTCATAGGCAAGAGCAATGGCAGCGGCAGCATCAGTGAACAAGCAGATCATGATCATCAAGAAAGAAGACAAAATCTGAGGCATGCCCAGCAAGACGTTAGTCATAACAGGCCAGAACTCAGAGAAGGAACCAGCAGGAAGTAGGTACGCCACCGTCTTCTTGAGATTATCAAACATCATACGACCAAAGCGAAGAGCCTCAACAACCGAGCTGAAGGTATCCAAGAGAACCATGTCAGCAGCTTCCATGGCAATGTCTGAACCAGAACCCATGGCAATGCCGACATCAGCAGCGCGGAGAGAAGGAGCGTCGTTGACACCGTCACCGGTCATACCGACAACGTTGCTGCGGGCTTGTAGTTCACGAACGATACGAAGCTTCTGTTCAGGGGTGGTACGGGCGAAGACGATTTCCTGGTAAGTAGCGAGATGGTCCCATTGGTTGTCGGTGAGAGTCATCAACTCGGGGCCTGAAAGGACGAGAGCATGGCCTTCTGAGTCAACCTGCTTCTCAGTCCCATCAGTAGTGGCGACGAGAGGCTCACGAGAAAGAGACTGGACGTTGTCAACCAGGGTGGTTGTAATGATACCACACTCAACAGCAATAGCTTGGGCAGTGAGGGCAAAGTCACCAGTGACCATGAAAAGACGGATACCAGCGCCACGGAGAGTCTGTACGACTTCGGGGATCTCAGGACGTGGAGGATCAACAATACCAACGAGACCAACGAGGGTAAGACCATTGGTAGCAGTCTGTTGCACCTCAGTTTCAAAAGCAGTAGTAGCAGAAGGGGCAGGTAGCTTATCGCCAGAAACGGCCTTGCGAGCAAGGAGAAGGACGCGACGACCCTTGGCAGACCAATCGTTCTTGATGGCTTCAATCTGTAACTTGGTAGCTTCATCGAAAGCACAGACAGCACCAGAGGCGTTAACGTATTTAGAGATTCTGGGCATCAAGACATCAGGGGCTCCCTTGATAGTGACCAAGATGTCACTTTCCTGCCAGGCCGACGAAATTTCCAGAGACAATGCGGAAAGACCAGCACGATCGGCAATAGTAAACGCACGAATCATGAACTTGTTCTTAGAGTTGAAGGCAAGTTGGTACCGCATGTTCCAATGCTTACGCATCTCGGAAACAGGAGAGAGACCTTCAGCAAACCGGAGAATAGCCTGGTCAGTAGCGTCACCGTGGATCGTCTTCTCCGCGAGAGGGAGGTTAATCGAAGCCGCGTCAAACTGTCCAGCGTTGCAGAGGGCAGACATGGCGTGGAGTTGGTGAAGGGAAGAGTTCTTGGCACCAGCAGCGTCAGCTGCATTGAACTGGAGAGTAGCATCAGTGGCTAGCATAGTAGCAGGGCCAGTAGCACACTCAGTAACGGTCATTTTATTCTGAGTAAGGGTTCCAGTCTTGTCAGAACAGATCACGGTGACAGAGCCAAGAGTTTCTACGGTCTTGAGAGACTTGCAAAGAATCTTGTTCTGTCTCATCATGTTGGCCGAGATGGTCATAGATGCTGTCACAGCAACAGGAAGACCCTCGGGGACAAAAGCCACGGCAACAGAAACCAACGAGATGATTAGGTTAGGAACGTTGATCCAGTCCGGGTGGTCTTTGTGAAGCCAGGTAGTCCTAAGGCAAGGGTTAGTGTGTATTCTGAACGAAACGGAGAGATATGGATCTTGAACTCACCAGAGGATGATGACTAAGATAACGCTTGTAATCATGGCGGAACAAATCATGACCACGAAGTTGTAAACTTCTTGTTCAAGAGTACTGCGGCCTTCCTTGGGGGCAGTGGCAAGCTTGGCGATACGACCAAAGACAGTAGAATCACCAGTTGACACGACAAGACCCTTGCAAGTTCCAGCAGCACAATGAGTTCCCTGGAGACCAATGCAGAGGGTTTCCAGGTAGTTGTCATCGTTAGAGTCGACAGTGGCATTAACAGGAACAGATTCACCTGTAAGAATGGAACGATCAAACTTGGCATCAGAGGAAACTTCCAGGTAACGCACATCAGCACAAAGTTTGTCACCAGCCTTAATGATGAGGATGTCACCGGGAACCACAGTAGCTGCATCCACGGCGGTTTGTTCCCCGTCACGTAGCACGAAACAAGTCGAAGGCATCATAGTCTTAATCGAGTTCATCACTTTGGAGGAAGACCAATCCTGCCACATGTTGAACATGGCTTGGATGACAAAAACACCAGCAAGTACGATGGCCAAAGCCAAGTTGGCAACCTGGGGAGGCTTACCCAGGGGCTTCCATGCGATGAAGACAAGGATTGAGGCAATGAACAGAACGGGGCCAAAACCACCGAAGAAGTAAGTGAAAACACGACGGAACATGTGGTTCGGGGGAGGTGAGTGCGCGTTGGGACCATGTTGGGAGAGACGCGTGGCAATCTCACTGGAGGAGAGACCGCTGGCGAGTGTTGTGCGTAGACGTTGGGTGATTTCCTGGGGAGAAAGGGTGTGCCACTCGAGTTCGGCGAGGTCTATAAGATGACCCTGGGTTAGATACTCTCAAATTTAGTTAGTGACACCCAAGGAAACTTACCACCAGCTGCAGCTAACTGCTTGCTCTTCTTGGTTGCTGTTTCCTTAGCTTTGTATTCATCAATGTCGATGGACCTGCCCTTGTTAGCCCTGTAGACGTTAGTGACAATGAACAAACTTACATAGTCCGGTATTGAATAGGCAACTCAGCCGCCGCCGCCGACATGGAGTTCCGATTCTCTCTCACCGAAGAGATCGACATTGATCCACGGGAGATAGCACGGTTCATCGGTGGGCGAGAAACGGGGGAGTTGACACCCTCAGCCAGAGTGATCCCGGGACCGCGACGGCCGGCTTCCAAATCAGTGGCAGAGCCATTAACGGTAGCGGAATCGGGATCATCCCAAACGATACGACGGGGAGACGCGAGAGGAGATTGAGTAGTTGACATGATGAAGAAAGTTAAAGAAGAGAATTTATTAGGAGGTTAGGCACAGCCTTAGTATAGTATGAAGAACAGACAACCACGGGTTGTGAAGCAGGGCGCAAGACTGGCGTCTGCGAGGAACTCCAACGAAGTGAAGCGAAGAAGAGAGAAAGGTGGAACAGAGAAATGGAAAGGTGCAGTGGAAGTGAAATGACAAAAGGTCCAAAGGAAAGTAGGCAGGTGGGCGGTCCCTTTATACCCATAATGAAGTTTGATTCCTGCACGTATCCTCCTTACGCATAACAACGACTAGCCCAACCATCACCAGTCAAAGCCCAAACATCCTTCTCTGCCACACCATCTGCATAATCAAAAGCCAAACAGGCACCGAGCACCGGAGGTATCCGTGATTACCCAAAGCCTTCATCACATTCAGTAGGGATCCATAGGGTATTCCATTGTTAACGGTGGGTATCAAATGAGAAAACAAGGTGATACGGACTGGTAGCAGTAGCCACGGATGGGTCTTGCGCCGTAAGGTGACTTTGGATTGTTCTGTGCGTGAGAGGGGGTTGGCCGGGCCAGATCATATCTCTCGAGACACGGAGCTGCGGATATCGCATATAAGTGACAGCCAGCCTAGCGAATCATGCCTAGGCAAATTCATGACCAAAGTGGATAGTATCGGGAGAATAGTTGGCCAGTGGGGATCCTCAACCGGTCTAGAAATAACCGCGCCTTTCTTCACAAGGAAAGTCTCATCTACATCAAACAATCCTGTCAAACCATAGCAATCCAGGTACTAGAAACTCTCTCATTACTAGTTTCGCGCTAAGAACCTTGTTCTTCATAGGGTTGTTCGCTAACCCGATCTACAGACACAGTATTGTGGTCGAGTCTCCAACACTGTGTTTGTGAAGCGCGAGTAGGCGGAGAAGACCAGTGCCAAGTGGACGGGTTATACACATGGACAAAGATATTCGGTGCGGTGGCCGGTGGTCTGGGCGGAGAATGAATGGACGCGGCAGTGGAGAAGAGAGAAGAGAGAAAAGAGAGGAGACAGAGACCACACGAGAAAACTAAGAAAGAGAGAAGAGAAAAGGGACAATAGGATGGTGAAATTGGATGCCGGAGAGAGAAAAGATGAAGGATGAATGGATAGGTGCCATCGGGGTATGCCCCGACAGATGTGTTCCATGGATGATTGGCGGCCTCTGGAGGATTACACTTGCTCCCTTTGTTGGATCTGTAACTTTGACCTGTGCGATGGACCTATTGGATCCATTCAGCTACTGTCCACTTATTCTTCGGGAAAAAGAGCTCGTCATGTCGTAGTCCTGGACCAAGAAACAGTCCCGATAACTGAAGTGAGTGAGAGACGACCCCGGCGCGCCATCTCGTCTCTCTTCTCTCCCGCCATAAACCAAAAGTTTGAATCCTGGGTCGTGCAGCCGTCTAACAAGTCTTTACTTTTAGATATATAGCTGACGGCCGCAGAAGGATCCAAAAACAGCTGCGACGCATGACGCCCCTTCGCTTGCCTTCGTTTGTTAGACTTATCCTGTCTTGTCTTGTTTTTGCCATTGCCTTTGATGTTTCCTCCTGCCCAGGTGCGTGATTATCCATATTTTCCTGACGTCCATCCAAAACCAGCTAGCTCAAAATAGAGTGCCCCCCTCTGACGTCACCATCCACAAATCATTCATGCTCGCACTACGTCAACTCCTTCCATCCGCCCCGCCTAGGTCACAAGTCTAAAAAAATCTCGCACACAACTAGAAACCTTCTCCCTCGTGGTCCATTCACAGCCCCCTCGTCCTCGCTTTCATCTTCTTCCTCTTTTGTTCTGTTCTTCTTCTCTCACCTTTCTTCTCCTCTGCGGCAATCCGCATGTGCCACTTTTCATGTTCCTAGTCGCAATTCCCTGCTCCTTGAAACCCTATTGATCGTCCAGAGCCGGCATCCCTGTAAGCACACGAGTGTCATAAAACACGTGACTACTTTTGATAGAAAAGGCCAAAAGTGTCAAAAGTCACGAGTGATGTGGGTTATATTCATAGGGTTAATACATTGGGCCCTGTCGGATACGGTGAACGCTGATTGGTTGGGTCGTATAGCTGTCTACTGTCCAGGAGCTTGGATGATGTCAACACAGCGATAGTCGTGAACCTATGCGATGCATTCAACCAGATAGGTACTAGGTGTTATCTATTGGCAATTGACCAGATTAATACGATTTTTGTTCTCCGTTCATAATCCAAATAATGTCCATATCACCGTGATTTAATTACACAAAATGGCCCATACCACACCGGCCAATCCTCAGGCTCTGCCACCCAAATCTGCGGACCCGAATGCGCCCATCAGCGCCGCTATCCCGCGTGGTCGCCCGATACCCGTTACACTCACGGAAGCTAGTCTCGACTCCCCGACATTTCGCGCCTCCGTATTTTTCTATTCCGACCAGTTCGATCTTGTTGAAAAATGGCTTGATGCCTCGATCAAGACCGCTGGGAAGCTTACCCATGATATCCTCGCCCTAGAAACCTCGATATTCCAATTCCTCGGGCAGTTGTCGCCTCCTGCTGCGGTTGCCGAACAACTGGTTGACCAAGATTACACACTCCTTGCCCTCAAAAGAACCGCTGATGCATCACGACTTTGGTGGACCCATGTGCTCTCCATGATGCGTAAAATCGATTTCACCATGGTCGAACCAATCAAGCACTACCTATCCGGTGACCTTCGCGCTTTCAAGGAAACTCGACGAATTCTCGATTCCGCCCAAAAGACCTTTGACCAGACCCTTTCTCGCTATGCCGCCCAAAGCAAGACCAAAGAGGCCTCTGCTCTCCGCGAGGAAGCTTTTGCTGTACACGAGACTCGTAAAGCTTACCTTAAAGCCTGCATGGACTTCTGTGTATTGGCCCCCCAAGCGCGCGCATCTTTAGACAAGCTGATTGTCCGCCTCTGTTATGAGTTGGCAAAAGAGGTAAACAAGTCACGAGAAGCGTCTTTTGCTACGGAAAAGTGGTCAGATGAAATGGAGAGGGTTCGCGGATGGTCCCGCGAGATGGAGGCAGCTGAGCCCGGGTTCAAGAGGGAGCTAGCCGCGATTAGGAAGGAGATTGGCGAAAAAGCCGTTAAAGAGTATCAGCCTTCGAGGGAGTTAGATGCGTATTCAGCTTCGACAGTACCGTTCTTGGGAGCGCGTGGTCCAGTTAGTGTAGATGAGAATTCACTGGAGGAGAGACAAGGCTATCTCTTTTTGAAGTCGGTTGGTGGAAAGCCTACAAGAACTACTTGGGTACGGCGGTGGTACTATTGTCGGGACGGAGTTTTTGGCTGGCTGCAACAGTCCGCACAAGGTGTTTTCCAGGGTGATGAGATTGGTGTGCTACTATGTTCTGCCAAGCCTGCAGTGAACGAGGAACGGCGCTTTTGTTTGGAAGTCAAGACCAAGATACAGACCATGGTTTTGCAGGCAGAGACTCAACTGCAGCTATCCGAGTGGTTACAAGTGTTTGAGGGGGCAAAGAAGAGAGCGTTTGAGATCAGCACACGACAAGAGGCTATCCCCATGCGCACTGGAAGTGACCCGGCGTTTTCAATTACCCCTCCAAGTATTCCTGATTTCTCGGTCAAGAACATGGATGCGGTGGCGAACTTTGTTCCTGGACTTGATGATGGAAGTGCTCTGAACCTATCGGTTCCTGGCGGCCCAGAGGCTGGTGTTGTAGGGCGGGCTAGTTTCGATTTACATGGAGTGGCACCGCCGAGACGGTCTATCACTATGGCTGTCGGGGAAGATCAACCAAAGACTATTTTCCACCGCAAAAACACATTTACCGGTGGTGAATTAGCTGCCACTGCCGCGGCGCTTGCGAGAGGATTCGGGACGCCGACCACCCCTTCTGCGTTGCAGACTACCTTTGCTACTGTTGAGATTCAGCCGGGTTCCTTAGCACCAATAAGCACTCCCAGACCGCCCATTAGCACACAGTTGTCCCGAGCAGCCGTTCTGGCAGCCTCTGAGGGCCAGATCCACGCTCCCGGGACTCCGCTGAATCAATTGCCAGCGTTCATGTTGGCAAACTACTGGGGTTCTCATGCCTGGAGTTCATTTTATGCTGATGGCTTGTTGGACTATCAAAAGGAAGAGGAGCGGGCGCTTGCGTTAGCCGCATCGGAAGGTCGTCATGTTACGGACGCGGTGCAGGGTGATGGGGAGTCAAGTCTCGCGGCGTTACAAAGAACAACCACAGGTGTTGGAAAATCTACCGTGACTAGTGGTCGCGAGCCCCGGCATCTTGAGGTGACTGAAAGTGACGAAGCATTCCCGGCCAATTATCCTCCCGAGTTGAAGGCACAACATGCTTCGTTCCGGCTCCTATTCCCCAGTGTACCGACATCTGAGAGGTTAGTCTTGGTCTTCCGCGCCGCCTGGTCTAGTACACGAGGCGTAGGGGAAAACTCAGGCGATGCTAAACTTACGGCTACAGGACGTGTGTTTGTAACCTCGGAGAACCTACACTTTTATGGCCAGAGAATGGGTCTTCTTGTTGCCTTTTCCCTCAGCTTGGATTTGGTAAGGGAGGTTACCTCGGCCCCCGGGAAGGAATGCGATTATCTCTTTTTGCATCTCAACATATCAAGCCATGAGGGAGCAAGTGGGCTGTCCCGGATCACTATCAAAACATTCCTTGAGGACTTGTCTTTGCTACATGCACGGTTGAACGTCTTGATGGACAACCTACAGGCCGAGGAGCCATTAGGTCCAGATGGAATTATTCGTGTGTTCATCAACATGCAGGGGGAAAAGGGCAAAGATGGCGTTGAAGATGGGGATAGTTTGGATAGTTGGCAAGAGGTTGAAGAAGAGCCAATCAAGTTAGCGCCACCGCCAGCTACTATTGCGCGTGGTCAGAAGCATGGAGTACCGGCAAGCCCCGGTACTCGGAGTCGACGTGGTACGGACAGGTCCAATGCGGAGAAAGTCGGGGCACCCGGACAGGCTGTTATCCCTGCCGCGCCGAAGAACTATGACCATGAGAGTAGCGGGTCTTTGATCACTGAGAAGGAGTTCGACATCGGGTCCAAGGCATGCTTCCACGTGATCTTTGGTGACCGCAGTTATATCTTTGCTCGGCTTTACCACACTCGACAAGAGGTCTCAGTTGTACAGGGGCCATGGGCACTCGCAGATCAGGGACGGTTAGAGAGGAAATTTAAATTCGAGGCAGACACCGCAGATGTTCTTGGTCGGACGCACCGGACGGAGATTGTCGATACACAAACTATTTCACACTTTGTCGATCACGAGGCCTATGTTGTCACCTTTGAAACAATATCCTGGCATTTACCATTCTCCACGTTCTTCCGAGTTGAAACAGAGTTCGTCGTCACACATGTCGCCAAGTCCCGGTGTAAAATGGCGATCTACACACGAGTCAAGTGGTTGAAGAGTCCCCCGCCTTTGAGTAAGCATGTGGTCAGTAAGCAAGCATTGGACGACGCTATCAGCAGTGCGGAAGCGTGTGGCGAGGAAATTGCGGCTCAGGTTCACAAGCTTGGTGCTCATAGTCGGACGAAGAAGGCTATCCAAGTTTTCGGTCATGTTGGTCAAGGTGGCACAGCTGTTCGCTTTGGTGGTGATGGTGTTGCTCGGGCTGTTGGAACAGCAGGTACATCCAGAGAGAAGGGTTCCAAGGGAGCGGCCGTTAAAACAAGGACACTCGGCCAGATGGTTGGCGAGACGGTTTGGTCGACTACAGAGAGTCTGGTCACGTCTGTATTGATGGGGGCTTTTGCCGGTATTGGCGCAGTATTCAAGGTTCTTTCAGCGCATCGGATACTGTTGGGTATTCTAATCGGAAGTGTTGTTTTGAATGCTGTTGTGTTGAGGACTTTAAGTGGAGAAATATGGAGAGAGTCTCGGGCAACGGGTTTCTTGCAAAGAGTGGGAATTGGCGGTAATGAAGTTTTGGCGAGAGGAATTTACTGGGACGACTTGGAGCAGGCTGTGGGGAGTGAAGGTGGCATCTGGCATGAAAGCGAGTGCTTCAATACTTTCCAAACCATCATGAACGCATCAGACCCGAATGCGCCATACCCACCAACATTGGCATCTCTCAGCACCCCCCACACCGAAGCAACAGCCCGCCGTCTCCACAGAACCAGACAGAAGCTGGCAACATACCGGAACGATTTGATGGTGGCCATGAGGGTAGTTAACGGGGTCGAAATGGAAATGAAGAGGGCAGAATGGGAGAATTGGGTAGCCGAGGAGAACTGGAGATGCGGACAACTTAGAGAGGTTATGACTTTGACGGGTCAAGGAGATGAGGAAAATGGAAAGACAAAGGAACGGAAGTTGTTGATGGAGGGGTGGTATGAGGAGTATTGTGGGAGTTGTAGAGCTGATGCCGAGGAGTTGGCGACAGGCAGAGTAATGTAGCTTGGTTAGACAGGACCTATGGACGTAATTGTGGCGTGTAATCTTATAAAATAATCACGTTAAGCATTCTTACATGGCTATGTGCATCTTTATGTTGGTAGAGCATGTCCTGAATGGAACCATGTCAGATGACGGCGTATATCGTATCATAAGTCATAGCGAAACTGGTGTTCCTACTCAAGGCTCCCCCGCACCTAGTAGCAACAAGCGTATTCGTCACTAACACATACATTTGTAAGCCATATCTTCGATGACCACTCCTACTTGTATGTACATGATTGGTCACCAACCGACATAGATATCACTCCTTGTATCACTGTAAGAGCGTGTGTCACAGGAACATACACTGAACAAGGTTATCACTGGCTACCTTTGGTAACATTGAGAAACAGCTAAGCATGAAACGAAAAAACCCCGACATCTATTCACCTAGCCATCCACGCTACCACTCCCAATTATACAGACCAAGCAAAACAGTCCCCTCGATCCCAAATCGTGGAAACAGATTCCTGGCACGCCGACCCCGGCAACCGGCCTAAATCCCACGTCCCCCAAAACCCCTCAGAAAAGCCCCTCTCCGAGATGAACAACGACAGGGAGGAAGGCAAGACCACCCAAAACAGCTTGGGAAAATGTCAGCCGTGGTGGTGGCGTCAAAAGCTGAACGCAGCAAGTCCCGGCAGGATGTAAAACTTTGCCGGCGAGACCTGCGTTGCAGCGGGCGTTGAAAAGAAGCCCAGAAGCGTGACCCAGTGCCCGCGCACTGCCGTGGAGATGGTCATCGGCATAGCCGTCCGTGCCCAAACTGGCAACAATCTCCTCAAACGTCCAAAAAACGTGTGAGGCTTCATGTGCCGGGAGACGACGAAGCATGCCCTGGAACATGTCTACTCTGCCGTTTACCAGAGCAGTGTCGTAAGACTGCTCAGAAATTGGCGGGAGGACATGAACAGGCGGCATGACAATGACAGACGGGAGAGCGTGGCGAAAGTCATATCCGCTCAACCGTGAGTCGCGGACTCCGGGATCGACGGGGCTGTAGAGCATGGGCCGTATGTTGTGAAGGCCGTCCCGGAAGTCCTCCAGAAAATCGTCGCCACTTTCAACCGCGGCCGATAATCCGGGCGTACCCAGAATCACCAAGCCCGGTCTCTGGCCGACGATCCAATCCTGGACAAGCACCTTGAGACCCGTGGAGTTCATCCAAGGGTCATACATGAACCGCAGTTTCATGTCGCCAGACAGCAGTTCATGGTCGCTGTTCGTATCCCAGCGGTCGGATTCTACTCCACGCCCATCGGCAACATCACTATGGCTGAGGGAGGCCGCCATGGTGACAAAGTGCTGCCGGATGGTAGAATCCCCGACAAAGATAATCTCAGGATTGAGATGGAAGCAAGCATGAACTTCTGGCATGCTGTATTGACGAAGGGCACAATCTGGGGAACTCCATTGTTCGCCCGAGGGTAGGTGGTTCCACATGCCACCCGAAAAAATGGCTGGGCATGTGTTAGCATCGGCCAGACTACGATGCTGGAGACTGTCTGTAGGCTGAGTATTCTCGCCTGGATACACTATATAATAGGCAAGGTAAGTTAGCAATCTGTATCAGTTAGGCCAATAACTGGGGGATGATCGTTGTAGCCAACATGTCAAGAAATCGATGAGGCTTCATCATAATAAATACAACTGAACACATACCGTGGCGTAAACCTGCTCTGAATACCCGGGCAAGTACAGCGCCGGCAATCGCTCTACCAAGGTTCCGAATAACTGCTCTCATCTTGTGTTTGTCTGTTGTAATGTAAAGGGCAAACGATCGACAAATGTTGAAATGGAATCAAGATGGAAAACAGCTCAGTGGGTTTGGAAGAAGAAGAGTTTGGCGTTTGGCCCTGGGCCTATCCAAGAATTAAATACCCCGCCTTTGCCTATGGCAAGACCATATTGATGAAGGCAGGTACTACTGCCCATGATGCTTATGGTAAGAGCGTGGGTGTGGTCACTTCCCCATATCTCTAGTTAAGTAAGAGCGAGCAGTTGAGCACATAGCGATTGAGTACTTGCTGGAACGGTGACTTCTGTTTTGAAAAACAGAAGAGTCAACTGATATTTATAAGCATTTTGTTAGATGTCTATGGAACCGTACAGAAGAAACCAAGCCAGTCATAAGCATGTTATTGAGTTACACAAGAGAATTGCCAAACCCTGGCATGATCGAGCATGCAATTCATCGCTACTCGCAGGACAAGAACACAAACCGGACAACTCATATCGTTAATGTCATGCTCTAGTCATCTGTTCCTACATGTTTAGTCATATCTCTAACAAACGAAGTTCTTCAATCTCCTCAACACCACTTGTCCTCGGTATACTATAGAAAACATGAATCAAAAACCACTGCTCAAGGTAAAACAAATGAGGCCACTGCATTCAGTATGTCGAGTGGCATCCATGTATACAACTGGTTTTTCCTGGTATGTCGAGACTGAGGCATACATGTCAACTACAATTCTATGTCGTGAGATGAAAATCGATTCGTAGGATATTGAGGCGTTCATTTAGAATAGCGTCTGAACCTTGGCTTGTACTTTTGTCGGCCAATTATAGTTAAGAAGTTTGATTGCCATGATAGAAGGACAAATGTGGTAAAGAATCCCGTGACCTCGATGAAATCTTGAAGAAGTGGACGAAATGAATAACTCAATAGTTTGTCGAATGTTCCAAGAACTGATCCATGTTTGACTTCTTACCCAGATGTATAAGCATTTGGACGATAGTACCTTGTGTATGGCAGTTCGAGTCGCTCGCTGGTTGGTGGAGTATTATCGAGGTGTACAGGTTGTTTACTCACCTCGGCCTAGACTTGATCTATTCTGATTATTTCAGTCTCGTCACAATCTACTCCATAATCAATGTAGTCCCCAACACTCAAATCTCGCCATCATGAAATCCTATACATGCTGGACATCGTCATCTACTAGTTGAACAAATATTAACCCTGTATATGATTAACCCTATATCTGACCACACACTTGATCGCTTCGTGTAAGTTCTCATTAACCGTTGTGGTTACCAAGTGCCATTTCTGCACGTGAGGGTACATCCTATGATGAACAACTAATATTCGGTATCACAATATCTAGAAGCCTCATGAATCTTTTCTGAGGAGATCATCAAGATAAGGTATGGCCGGTTAGCTACTGTTCGGTTTACTATCAATCACCATTCCGATTCTTTCCTGAAGAGCAGGGACCAATATATATTTGTAGCACCAATCCGACCTCCATAGCTGTTCCAGTTGAATATTGATTCTACACCGGGCGTAACTCGCGATAAGTAACATGATGTGCAGTTTATACGAGAGATAAAAACAGGTGAACCTTCAATTCACAGGTCTGCTCGGGGATTCTAGCGTTGTACTAAAGCGAATACGAAAATCAGCATCTATGCATGATCTATGGTCTCCACGAGAGTAATTGTTGTTTTCAACCAAAGGTATCTACATAGCTGAACAAATATGAGCATTGCGTGCAGCTAAATATCAGAGTCATACCAGCTTATCCCGAGTTGAAAATCACCAATGTATTCTTTCCCTCGTACAGGCATGCACTCCATAAAGAATACCAATACCGAATCAGGTTATTTTCTTATCATTGTACTCCTATATCAGAAAGTTACACGGAACCAAGGTAACACTAGAAAACGAACATGGTATCTGCGTGGCAGCTAGCGCTGGCTACAAAGTTGGTCAACCAAACAAGACAGTAGACTGTGACTAAAGCTCTAGGCAAACAAATTCAACTGACGTATTTGACTCATGTCTGTGAAAGAAGGTGATGAGCGCGAGATCGAGGCGACATTATATGTGATACCACATTGCCGAAATGCAAGAGGAGATAGACTAGAAGTGATTGTTTTTATTCATTACTCTCATGCAGAATCAGCCTATGGAGGGACTGCTCTCTGATTCACAGTGAACTAACTTCTAAAACACCAATCCCCCCAGCCAAATCGTGGTCTCCTCGCCTCACTGACTCAGCAACAAAACTTTAACCTTCCTCAAAATGCCATACACGACATCCGCGAAGCCTAGTCCCTAGAAACCGCCCATAGGACACCGCACTGGCACCAACTCCATCTTGTCGTCTGACCCACTTCACCTTCGCTCATCCACCTCTTCATGCCAAAGCCCGTCTCCTTGATAAAGTTAAACAAGGCCACTTCACCTGATTTCTTCAGGAATAGACCTTCTAAACATAAGGTTGTCACACCCATCTCCAGAGCGGCTTCCTTCCTTTTCGAACGGAATCTTGGACATTCAAGCAGTACGTGGCCGACTATCTCTTCGTTCCCTCTGCACATCCCGCAGATTGCATCTTGCCGCTTTTTCGTATTTCTCAAGAACGGTAGACAGTAGCCCTTCCCTAACTTCAACCCAAAGTAAGCGGAACTGAGACCTACACGTTATCCTTGTTACTCAATCGTGGTCAAGTCAGCACTATGCTAGCAGGGTGCTTTCCAATCACTACCTCCCAGTCTTTGTTAAGTGAAGCATCCCACTCTATGATGCTTGACTGGAAGTGATGAATCTCACGTAGTGCAGATTGAGACACGTTGGCGTACTACCAAATTCTGTAATTCATGTTTTGAATTGGCATACTCCCCGGCGAATTTCACGTGGCTTTGCGCGCGCGTTTTTGCCAACGACGGTGCTTGTGCGGGCTATGTAAGTAATACCCAAGCGCCTCAATCTCACGACGGATAACCTTTGGACCAATATCGGCAAAGTCATCATCGTGCCTAATCTGATCTATGCGGATGACGGGCCTCTTTTGTAATATATCGTCGAGCTTCGCCTTCAATTCGGGGGAAAACACCTTTCTCTGGGGCGAGGGCGGGAATTTAATATCAAAAGGGTTGGCCCCATATTTCTTTTGTAAATTGTAAAAGGTTGCCCGAGAAATGTCTTCACGCTCGATGATATCTGTTACGGACATTCCTGCAACATGATAAGCCAAAATACGACTAACTTGTGCGGGCGAGCAACGACCACGCGGAACCCGCACCGGCGCCTGTATAGGAGGCTGGGGCGCTTTAGCTTGGTTGATTTGTCCATTGGAGTTACTTTTGCCGTTCAGGGATGTGGAATGGTCATCTGGGACCGGGGAAGAATGCATTCGGCTGGAAGTAGAGTTATCTGGGACTGGAGATTCACGTACCGGAGCCGGAGCAGAGTCATCTGGGGCCAGGGTGGGGTTATCTGCGACTACAGGAGAATCGTCAGGGTGTGAAGATGCATGGATCGGTGCCGTAGTAGAGGCCTCTAGTGCTGGCGATGCAACGGCTGGGGTTGTAGTAGAGACCTCTGGCGCTGGAGATGCAACAGCCGGTGCTGGAGTAGAGGCCTCTGGCACTGAACATGCAACGGCCGGTGCCGGAATAGAGGCTTCCAGCGCTGGAGTCGAACTGGTTGGAGGCGGGCCGGATCGGACGGGAGCAGGCGGTGTCTTGACTTGGCGAGGAGGTGTCTTGCTATGGGACGGAACAATTTTACCCTGAGGCAGCGCCATGTATCCTGGGTGTTGGGGCGGCCACATATGTGGAGGATACTGATACGGCGCCATATGTGTTGGGTACGGGGGCGGTGCCGTGTGTGGTGGGTACGGCACCATTCTAGTCCCGTCCGGTGCCACATATGGCCCCTGGGGATGTGGCACCATATGTGGTGGACACGGCGCCATTCTAGTCCCATCCGGCGCCACATATGGCCCCTGGGGGTGCGGGACCATCTGTGGTGAGAACGGCGCCATCCTAGTTCCATCCGGCGCTGTATATGGTCCCTCGGGATGCGGCGCCATATATGCCGGGTACGGGGGCGGGCACATATATGGTGGGTACGGATATGGCGCCATATGGGGCGGGTACGGAGGTACTCCCCTCCCATGCAACGCCGTATGTGGCCCATGAGCAGGCGGTCCCATATTTGGTGGTTGATAAGCCAAGGCGGCAGGGCGCGCATTCACACACTCTTCTTCATTTGTGTGAGTCGACGGCGAACTCGCCCGCGGGTACGCCCACACAGCGGAAACCGATCGGTACCCTGTCGGCTGATCCATGTTTTTACCAGATAAACCAGAAGGCATGGTTAAAAGTGGTTTGGTAGAAGATGCGCTTGACGTTGATGTAACCAAAAGAGCGATGTCAGTATATGTAGACGTGAAAATGCAGGCGTAACAGCCAATGAGATATTTACTAGGATAATTCTCCACCGCGTTCTCATTTCGTTGATCCTTTTGGTTTTTTGTGAGCTGTTAGTACCCTGGTCTCAGGGTCTCGATGAATCATTACCATGATTCGTGCTTTCAATATTAACCCTTACATCTTAATTAGGAAATTCGGTCTTAAGGAACCATAACTACGATTTGTGAGGATTTCGCCAAAACCAAGCAGTGTCCACTGCCAGTCTGTAGGTATTGCATGTGTACATACATATGTACACATATACATACATATGTATGTATGTGACAAAAGTGAAAGATGACTTGCCAGATTGACATGTAACCATTAACAGTTTTAACAATTGCATTAATTCAGTCTTAATATCTTAATACCTGATGGCTTATCGGGACCCACGATGGCAGACAAATCCAAGCAAACCTATGTGACGGCGGCTGACGCTGCTTGCCTGAACGCCGAGACTGTTTCTAGATTCGATATGGTTTCGGAGAGTGCACAAAAAGGGTATATCACCTTCATGAGATTATCTCGTGTTACATACTATTGATATAAGACATTGATGGCACTAACTAAGCAATAACGTGAATTCAATCTTAAATGACACGAACCCCCGACTTGAATTAGCATTATAAATCACAATTTCAACGTTGAGACCAGTAAGCTTTTAAACTTCGATAAAGTCCACAACCCTTTTCCACATCGCATTGAAACCTGCAAGCGAGGTAGCTTGAGCTCGGTCTCATACTATACCATAACGGATTAACTAAGCGATCCCAGCACTCGGTCAGTCCCGGGTAATCCTCCAGCTCATCCAACATAGGGAACTTTCGCAAGGCAGAGTATCCCCGATTGGTCCGGACCACAGTGAAAGAGCGGCGTCCCGATGTCTCACTTGGAATCAACTAGTAACGAGCGGGGTAAACAATGTGGGGAACGCGTTAATATCATCATGTATAAATGGCGAGTTTGCATGTGTTGATACTAGTACACAACGACGATGCCCTTGATACGCCAAAATGTCAGCTCACAGCGTTTTTGAAAAACTCGGTCCGGTCGACTGGGAAGATTTAACTTCCCGGACCTCCGATTTACCGGATATAGTCACCGATACGTTCTATCTCTCGCGTGCCATAGTGGCTTCACTTCCCGGTACTCACAAGCTACCTACCACGGAATCCTTTGCCTCAGCAGTAACTTCCGATCGGCCACCCGTGTCATCCATACATCTCCCGACAAACCCCGGACTTGGCGGTCATGCCCAGTTGATAGCGGAGGGACTCACGGGGGAATGGAAGGAGGTTAAGGGGGCCGCGAAGGCGGAGCCTAATTTAGGAATGCGAGTGTTCTCTATGAAGGGGCATGATGGAAAGGGAACTTGGTTCGGGAGAGTTAGTACGCATGAGGGCTACTCATTTGAGAGATGGAGAGGAGCTATGGTGGGAGAGTTTGGTGAGGGTGTTAAGAGCGGTCGTGAAGTCAGAGGGGTCGTAGCCAAGGAAAGAGTAGAGAAGGTGAATGTTGATATTGGAAAGGTCGAGGGTAAGTATCCCCGTCAATTGTACACGACTAATACTAACAACCCAGTTTACAAAATGGGCGCCCAGTTCCCCGGTCCCACAGCCCCCCGGGACTTCGTAACCGCTATATTTGTCGCCGAATCAATCGCACCCGTGGAAATACCCCCTCCGGGTCTTCCTCCGCGGGAACTTATCGTAGTATCTCGTCCCTGCACACATCCGAAACTTCCCGTTGTTCAAGGGACTATTCGCGGGCACTACGAGTCCGTAGAGATGATTCGCGAAGTTGTCGGGGAAAAGGGGGACATTCAGATTGAATGGACTATGGTGACGAGAAGTGACCCCGGTGGCAACGTGCCGAGATTCATGGTTGAGAGGGGCACCCCGGGAGGCATTGTTGCCGATGCTGGGAAGTTTTGGAGATGGATCGGCGAAGATGTGGTTAAGGATTATGAGGATGTGGTTATTTATGAGCCGAGAGGAGGTGATGAAGTGGGACAACAGGATATATCGGAGAACCAACAGAACCAACCCATTGCTCAAGGCCAACCGGTACAAGACCAAGAGCAATCCCAAGGCAGCCCCGGGGTTTCAACCCACCCCAGCCACATCGCCACTGGAGCCG
>JSUI01006432.1:0-64156 GCA_000833645.1 Huntiella omanensis
CTCCCCCCCTCCCCAACCACGTACCGTCTCCTCCGCAACCTAATGGTACAGCTGGAGACTCGGATTTCGACCGCACTACAACCAAATCAAACCTTAATACTGTCACTGGAACTACCAATGATAACGCCTCCGGGAATCCCACAGTGACAACTACACCCGCGGAACAGACCCGCCGGCTAAGTAATGTCTCCGCTGTAGGCCAAGGCCTTCCAGGCTCTCAGGAGGCGCTCCCGCCGGCACCCACCATGTCTAGTCCCCCCGCACACGACAACCACCTAGCCGTACCGAGCCGGATATCCTCTCCCGATTCTGATGCCCAAAGCTTCCTCTCCGCCCTGTCCGATCAGACGCCACTGACACCGAAACCACCCTCTCCCACAGGCACGGGTACACCCCATGAACAAGGCGGCCCATGGCGATCCAACTTTGGCGCTGCAATCCCTCAGGGTCCACGGCCTGCCGCGCCAACTCGTACACTTACTGCTGAAGGAAAAGACGGGCGTTTCGGGCAGAAGCAGCCTTGGCGTAGACATATGGCGCAGGCTTCTGATGGTCATGACATCGACTACCGTGGGACTCCTCCGCGTAGCAGTGTTGCCAGCCCGTCGGTGGGGACACAAGCAATGGGGAATACGGCGACGGCGACAGCCTTTTCTAGTCCGCCCAAGACGCCACGGCATACACAGTCTATTTCCTCGTCGTTTAGTAGCCAGTCGAATAAACGTACATTTACAGACCGTTTATTACATCGGACACCCTCACAGATTGCTGCTAGGCAACATGAGAAGGCTGCAAAGGAAGCGCTCAAGGCACGCAAGGTGTTTGAAAAAGAGGAAGACAAGGCATGTAGAGCCGAGGCTAAAATGCACCATGAAGAGGAGAAGGCGGGCATAGGCCACACTTCCCCAAGTCACTACACGTCAGTTGCCGGGCCTGTGGGCCATATTCCGGGGCGAAGCGGGGAAGCGGTGCCGAGGAGTCTGGACGAGGTTGAGAAATTGAAGAGGGAAATTAGCTTGCTTAAAGATCAGAATGCCCTTTTACTGGGAAGACTTGGCGAAGCCGGTGTTGACGAAGGAGAGCTTGATAAACTAGCACGGCAGGTTGCTACTGTTCATAAACAAACGGGAGGTGGGAAGTTATTAGGTGGAGCTTTTGGGACGGCTGATATTGTTTAGGTTGACACATGTATGTACATAGGAATTTTATTTTCTGGCCAAGTATCTATCTACTTAAAATGACTGTGGAAGAGACGGGGTTATTCTAGTGACAACGTTTTCGGGGACCGGAATATTCAATGCCTTGGCAGATATCACTATCCGGGCTACTGAAGCAAACACGGCAGCCTTGGAAGAGACTCCAATAGGGCCATCTGGGCCGAGAGACTCGAGAAGTTCAAGTTCTTTAGATATCCGTTGCTTAGCAGTTTCCAACACCGTAGTAGGTGGAGACCCAGATAGTCTAGTGAAAACGGAATACCACCTAAGACTCTCCCTAATCTCATCAATAAACAAGTTCTTTTCTTCAACAGCGAAAAGAGAGTCATCGGGTTGTAAGGCCACCGCCAATGGCAACTCCTTCGAAGCACTGCACAAAGTAAGACGCTCAATGACAGTCCCCGCAAATTCAGATGACCCTCCATGGTGAGAAACCAATAGATCAAGGAGTCTATCAGCCGCAAGAATAGGTACCAAAGCCCCGTTAACCAACGGACCCGCCGCAGTAGCCGCCAACGAACGAATCTCGTCATCGTCATCGTTCAACGCGGTATATAAAGCCAACAAGGCAGACAGAGGCATCTCCTCGGGACGCGCCGTATACTTGGTGAATGTGGCAAGAGCCTCAACAGCAGCGTACCGGGTATCGAAAGGTTGGTCATCATCAAGCGATGACAGAGTCAACTCGGCCCACGACGAAAGACGACCGGCTGTTGGATCGGCGAGGGTGGTGATTCCAGAAAGAAGGAGGAGAGCCGATGTGTGCGCGGGGGTGAGAACCGTGGGCATAAATGAAGACAGGGTAAGTGGGAGGTCCCTCAAAGAAGCTGGAGAGACCGTATACAGGTGTGTATAGATCCGGGCCAAGTTCTCCGTTGCTAAGGGTGTCGGAGGCATGGAAATGTGAAGTTTCGCCAGGGTTACAAGGTCCTCGGGGGACAGTTCCTCGGGCTTCAAGTTGGCCTCGATGGCGGAGAAGAATGGAACAAGTGTACTAGGGTGGGTAGTCGCGTATTCCGCGGCAGAAGTAAGCATCTGGAAATCCCGGGTGGCAAGGCCAAGGGAGACGGTCCAACGGATGTATTGGATGCGCGAGAGAGATCCTAAAGTGAGGAATCTCATTTCTGGCATAGGGATGGCCTTCAACGAGTCAATTTCCATGCCGCCCTCAACACGGAACTCCAAAGCCGTGTTAAGAACACCCAAGAACGCAGCGATAATCTCGGGGTGGAAAGCCCGCTTTGCGACTCCCTCCAGTAACACGCCACCCATGTTCTTAAGCAAATCAACCAAGGCATGCCATTCAGTCGCAAGTCTTTCCTTCTGAACGACGGCGTGTCTCTCCAGGACGAAGCCCAGAGCAAGCAAGACACCATGGACATGGTTCTGCTTGTTTCGACCAGTCTCACCAAAGGCCCGGCTGGACAACTGTGTCATGGTGGCCATCCAATCACCTCTCAACAGACAAGAACACAGAGCACGCGCGGCAATCTCACGAACGTGCCAGACGGGGGAGTCAAGATACTCCGCAATATACACCTGTGCTTCGTCGGCAATGGTGCGCGGTGGCCCAGCCCGACGAATCATATCCAACGCAGGGAAAACAGCCTCGGCGGCGGCGGCGCCAAGGGGGTTTTGCTTAAGGTTTGTAACGCCTTCTTTAAGAAGCTTGAGGAGAAGAGGGGGGATACCGGGGTACTTTTCATAGTGGATACGGAGGGCCTTGCCGTCCCAACCGGCTTCGATCATAGACTTGTTCTCGTTGGTTCCAAGGAGGCAGTCCATTATCGAGCGTAGGAGAATTAACCCACAGTTCCGGATAGCCCAGACAGAAGACTGGAGACACTCAGCGGCCAGAGCAAGACACTTAGAAAGGTACTTGTCACTACGGACACCGAGGAAGCTCAACTGGGAAGACTTGAAAATATCCTTGAGACTGTTTAAAGCGTGGACCTGGAATAAACGGCTGCCGAACTCAGTGTCGGCAGGCTGTCCGGCAATCTCAATTAACTTGTTCATGACCTCTTCGAACGACGGGGTCGCCGAGTTGGCGAGTAGGATGCCAGTAAACATGGCGGGAATACCCGCTGACCGACGGGTAGTAGACTCTTGGGCATAAATAGCCTCAAGAGACCGTTGGTACCACTTGTACAGAAGGGTTTCTTGTGCAGGAGTCTCCGGGGCCTCAAAAGTCTTGCTAGCCTGGCAACAGGCAGTGAAGGTATGCGCAGCAGTAGTAAAAGCGCCGCGGTGACGGAGGGTAGCCAGTTGGGTGAAAGCGAGGTCACCCGCGGTAATCACGTTTTCACGTGTCGGGGCGATGAGGCCTTCTTTCCCGGTGTTCCGGACACCAAGAATAATCAGACGAACTAACTTGCTAGCCTCGTCGACGGAGCGGAACGAGTAACTGAGGACATCCTTGGTGCCGAGACCGTCAACCTCTTCCATATCATCGGGGAGGAAGCCTTCGGGTGAGTTATCACAGAGGATATCCTTGACGAGGTTCCACATGCGGTTGCCGAAGTTGATGAGTTGGGATTGGATGCTCAGCATGGAGCTGTATTCAGCAGACTCATACTTGGTTTCCTGGCAAGTCTGAATGATATATCCCAACGAGGCGAATTCACCATGGGTAGGAGCTTCCTGTACAGCGCGAGGAAGGTCTGTCTCGGCAAGAACAATCTTTTGTTCCAGTGTCTCGAGGATGCCGTTCAACACGGACAAACGAGCCTCCGGGGTAGCAGAGAACCGGTAAAGGAGGTCGTAAATCCGGGCAACACCATTCGCATAATCCGCGCGTCCGGTGGTTGTCGCCAAGGCCGACGCTCTAGGGAGGAACTCTCTAATCACATCCGTAGCATTCTGACCCTCGCCAAGGAAGTTAACGAAGCGGGGTTCCGAAAGAATGGCCTTGATCACAGAGGCACTTCCGTCGCGGATATCGTCAAACGGGTCCATGAGAAGGTCGAAAAGGGCACGTGACCAGGATTGGTCGAAGGTTTGGAAAAACAGGGCGTCGTCTTCCTCGCCTGCCCAGATACGGGAGGCGTCTGTTTCTTGCTTGATGATGCGAATGAGCACCTTGAGGCCCATCGTATGTCTCTGGTATGAGGCGGTGGGAATAAGTTCACCACGAATAAAGTTAAGATACCATGACAAAAAGGTCTGGTGCTCCTTGAGGACTCCTTCTAACTCGGCAACAGAGATGTCCAGCACATTAGTATGTTGTGACTCTTGCTTCTGCTTCTTAGCCTTCGGCTCGCCACTTTCACCCTTTGTCTCTGGAACAGCAAGTTTGGATTTGATACTCCGACGGACCAGGGCAATGGCACCGCGGACACGCTTGTACATTGAGTTTGCGATACCAAGGAAGTCAACGCGGAATTTGGCATCGGATTCGGAGAAGTATGCGGGGGTGTGCTTGACGAGCAACTCGATAGCAGTCTTGGAGTACGGCCGGATGGTGGAGGAACTGGAAACCAGGAGAGACATGGCCAATAAACGGACATCATAAGATTCCTGTCCAAGAACTCCCTCGAGGATTTCCTCGCGAAGAACAATAGGCTCAATGGCATTCTTCTTCGTGGACTTCTTGGTGTTGAAGGTAGGTTCCTCGACCAGGCCCGCCTTCTTACCCACTTGTAAAGCAGCGAGTTGCAACAGAGCGGTAGTATCCAAATCCGCAGTAACGGCTAGCCCTTCTTCGTGCGATTTGTTCATCTCCGAAAGGAACAAGATTGAGTCAGCCCTCTCCGCCTTGAAAAGAGGTAGGAAGATGTAATTCATGATGTTAACCACAAAGCTAGGATCTGATCCAAGACTCCCGGTGAGAAGTTCTCTCCACGTCTTCACGGTAAATGGGCTACCGGCCAGGATACCTCCCTCTTTCGAGGCAGCACGAAGAGCAACGTAGATCGAAGTAACCAGCTTACCAGCAACCTGGCACAAGAACTGCTGACGCATCCACTCCATGATTTCGACAATGTATTTACACCATGCTGAACATTCATCCAGGCCATCCTCAAGAATGACGATACTGCCAAAGGCTTCCAGGATGAAGGGGAGTTCCAAGGCGTCCTTGGAGATTAACAGGGTTTGCAACTTCATAGCAGCCTTGACGACAGGCTTGGTCGCTTGTCTAAGCATCGTTCTGACGAGAATTTCAGAAATGTGACGCTGTACGTCGGCAGATTCCTGGGTCGTCATGTTCTTCCGAGCGTTGGTAAGAACGTACTGAACAAGTTCCAAGACGTGACGAAGAGCCCGGTCGTTATCTTCAGAAGACCAGGACATGTAACTAGTGAAAACCGACAAGGCCCCCTCCTTACTGAAGATAAACGCTTTTAAGTTGTCCGTCTTGGATTTCCCACACGCCTCAACAAAACTAACGAATCTGTCTCTATCATTTTGTGGTGTTGACGAAACAGCCCTCGATTGCAGAGTTTCAAAAGCCTCTTTGGTAAGACTACATCATGTTAACATCATCGTCTCACATGTTCATGCTCTCTACTCACTTGGCCTGGTCAGCTGGGTCCTGGGCCTGAAGCCATTGCACGATGGCGATGGCCTTGGCCGAGAGGACGTCTTCTGGGATGGTCATTTTGCTTGACCCAGTGCAGTATGTCGTCGAGACTCAAGCTGGTGGTGGTGTAGGTAAGCGGTGCAACCACTTTAACCCTTGTACATAAGAAGATTTTGCTCCACCAATTACATCACTAGGGTGTATTTCCTAGATGGGAAGTACAGAGACGGTAGAGTAGAGGATATATGGCAGTATCGACAGTATATACTCCATTCACAGGCTATAAGTTCAGTTGATATCTTTCGTGGCTGCTAAAGACTTTCCTAAACTTTACCATTCTTTCATCTCACTGGTTCTCTCATTTAACTCTCCAATACCCCCTCGCGCGTGAACCCTACTCTGAAATCAGCACCCAACCCTACTGTGTAACCCTCGTTTTGCCGATAACCTATCAGCACGTGTCCGTGCCCTCCCACAAAATCCCAAACAGCCAACTAAAAATTAGTCCTGCGCCCCACAATAACCCAACGGACCCTCTTTTGAAAAAAAAAAGTGACGACGGACACCGAGCCTCCTCCCCTCTCTTAAAACTTGAGATTACTCAACCTGACGCAACTTTACCAGATTTCTGGGAGACGGTAACATCACATCAGTCAAAATGTCGAAGATCACTGTCGCCAACGTGCGCACCCAGGTGGGCGAGCTCCTGGACTACTCGCTTACCACCAAGAAGCGTAACTTCGTCGAGACCGTCGAGCGTGAGTTTATCTTTCCGAGGAGTTGGTGATGTTTGGGGATTTTTTTACTGACGTGTTTTGGTGTGAATAGTCCAGATCGGCCTCAAGAACTACGATCCCCAGCGTGACAAGCGTTTCTCTGGTACCATCAAGCTGCCCATCGTTCCCCGCCCCAACATGGCCATCTGGTGAGTTTTTTCCTTAATATCTCGCTCCGCTCAAAAACACGTCTAACAAGATATACAGCATTCTTGGTGACCAGCACGATATCGATCGTGCCAAGCACGGTGGTGTTGACTCCATGTCTGTTGATGACTTGAAGAAGCTCAACAAGAACAAGAAGCTCATCAAGAAGCTTGCCCGCAAGTACGATGCCTTCATCGCCTCCGAGGCCCTGATCAAGCAGATTCCCCGTATTCTCGGTCCCGGTCTTTCCAAGGCTGGCAAGTTCCCCACCCCCGTCTCCCACGCGGATGATCTCTCCGCCAAGGTTACTGAGGTCCGCTCTACCATCAAGTTCCAGCTGAAGAAGGTTCTCTGCATGGGTGTCGCTGTCGGCAACGTCGACATGACCCAGGAGCAGCTCGTTGGTAACATCATGCTTTCCATCAACTACCTTGTCTCTCTTCTGAAGAAGGGCTGGCAGAACGTTGGTAGCTTGACTATCAAGGCTACCATGTCTCCCCCTCGCCGCCTTTACTAAGTTTGTGGAGTTGCCGGGACTATTCTCGAGTTCTGGTGATGGGCTTCATTGGGGCCGTTGGAGAGTGGGTTTATGGATGTAGATCTTGGCGGGTGCTACGGAGCTAGGGATGCCTTGATTGGTGGTTTTTACTCTGTTGGTTTGTCGGGGTTTGGCCTTTTAGGTTGAACGGTCGGGGTTGAGTCTTGTATTGCTGCCTCACACCATCTATGTTTTGATGACTTGGTTTCTAATTTCCCTGGTGGAAAAACAAAAATGAGAATTAAAAAAAATCATGAAACAAAGTACAGTTCCACACAGTGAATATGTTGTATATTGGGGTTAGGGTTGTACCTTTAGGGAAGGTGATGTGATTTGCTGAGACATGATGTGTAAGCTGAGCGGGGTGATGTAATTATACATGTTATTTCCAGAGTTGAGAAGATGTTCATGTCTGGCGTCTTTGAAGTGTTTGATGCAGCGAGTTTTAGAAAGTGAGGTAAGCTTTAGGAGTTGTTAAGTATAGACCCCACATGTATGATGTTCTGCTCTAGGATTGGAGCTAGAGCCATGCAGATAGCTGTCGTCGCATTTGCCCAAGGCAGTGCAAATATGAGCGGGTTCTAAACGACTTGCATATTCCATTTTCACAATCTTTTTTTCTTTTTGAACTTTCATCTAACCTCTAATCGAACATCAGCTAAAATGTCCGACGAGTCTCCCACTCTCGAAGAAACGATTGCCCGGTTGCACGACTCTAAACCGCCCGCCACCGACACCTTTACATACCTCACCATCATCGAAAAGTCTCTCTCGCCGGCCCTCCTCCCGACTATAACTAAGCTATTACAAGATGAGCAGCTATGTCAAGATATCGGCTGGGATCTGATTGACAAATTGACAGTGATTCCCGGGAGTGCCGAGGCCTTGAAGACTATTGCCAGATTGGGAAACCCCCGAGAAGTGATTATCAAAGTTCTAGAGACACTGGAGCGCTTCGGCGAAGAGGACGGAGAGGACGAAGATGAACGATTCAGTGTTTTGCTAGGCATGTTGGGGATTCTCCATGGAAGACTTAAAGTCCGGGCGCCCTCCAGATTCCTCCACGAAACTCTCCGTACCGTGGTAAAAGCGTATTCACCCCGGCCTACCACGATGGCTACTCGTGCGGTCATATCACTCGTACGCGATCTCCGTCCGGGCGCTACCCGACCACCCCTGCCTATCCGTCAATCAAGCACTGTGCTTACTCCGACATTCACCCCGGGCACATCAGAGAAGACAGCGCCGGACCCAGAAGGTGATGGGGGTACGGTGCCGAGAGCGGGAGAGGATGAGATTATGACGATGTTGTTGAGATCTTTTGTTACGTGTGTGGTGGAGGCGTTTGTTAATGGAAATGATATGGGGTGGGCGGCGAGGTATGTGGAGTACTTGTGGCCGGAGAGAATTGTTCAGGGGAGAACGAGTGCGTTGGTGGCACATAGAACGGAGGGAGAGTTGGTGGCTAGAGATGGACAAATTGGGCAGTTGGCGGTATGTATGAAGATGTTTATCAGGTGATGAGATACTAACAGTGCATAGTCACTCGCCGCTGACCTTGGTCTTACGAAATTGACGGATACGCAGTTAAATGAGCTTATAGGAGACCCTTTGAACATCTTCCCTCTTAACATCGATCTCGACCCATCTCACCCCGAAGAAATCAAGCTCTCATCCGGCGGGTTGATCTGTCTAACAACCTACTGGATTCTAGCCTCTGAGCTCTTTGCTGCTCCACACTCTATCCCCTCCATCTCTATCTTCCCACATCATGCTGCTCTTATCGGCCGCTTCAACACCTCCAACGCCTCCAACCCTAGAGCCTGCATCCACGCGAACCCAGGGACTCAAGAGTGTCTAGTTGTTATGGGTCTATACTTCACAACCAACAACCAGGTAGTCAACAACGAGATACCCAAACAGGGGAGCATGGGGGACTTTATGGGATATATCCACCAGGTCACTCTTATCGCTGTCTATCACGATTCCCTTCTTGTACGGAACGCTGCGATAAAACTAGCAGGAGAAGTCCTCCACAAGAACCCCGACGATGCAGACCGTTTACGTATCTTGGAGGACTTACTAGAGAACTGTACCTTCGCCACACTACAAGCTCAAGGTGTCGTCTGGCTTCGTGAGGAATTAGCCGCCGGACTCCCGATCGCTACGGCACGCGCGGAAATGCCAATGTCCCCCGTAAAGGCGGTAGGCAATAGATTTGCAAGCACGGAGGCATTGGATACACTACAATACGTGTTATTCCCATCATTGGCGGAGCTCACCAGTCAGGAAGGAGAGGAGCTTAAAGAGACATGGATGAACAATTATCCCATGTGGATGCAGGCCGTGAATTTAGCTCTCTTGATCTTTGGGAGTAAAGGACATCCTTCGGCATATCGCGTGCTAGTCCCCTTGGGTATGCCCGAGGCTGTCGAACAGAGATATTTAGTCCCGCTTTCGGTTCTGGCAGGTAAGATGGGTTCTGAAGGAGCAATTTTGGCGGATAGGTTAAGTAGGGTTTCTATCTAAGTGTAAGTGTTAGGGTTGTATGAGGGGTCAATGGATCCTTTTGTTAGTAACAGTGAGGTATGCGATCGTTGTTGTAAGCGATTACCGAAATAGGCAAGAATGCATGTAATCTAGATGCGGTGATGTCTCAGATTGGTGCGGGGATATAAAGAGCTGTGATTGGCAGTTATAGTCAATGAAATTAATTTTTATCATGTATAACTGTGTATTATTTCTCGGTAACTATCAAAATGACCAATTCTCCAAATATGACACCCGCAAACCAACTTGACCCTCCGCCGGGTGAGGACTCCCACGACCCCGCCGTCCCCGAAATCTCCGTATCCCCCCCGGAAGAAGACAATGATTGCCGCCCCTCAGCCATCCACCGAATCGGATCCTCCCTTCGTCCCGACTGGACCCGAAGCCATACCTCGACATCAACCAATAAACCCCCTATGACACGACACACTAGCTTCGACAGTGCCATTGCTCTCAGCCCCGAATCAGCAACCGATGAATCACACCGGAATTGGCATGGCGGACGAAGTGACGGATCTCATCGCTTTTTCAACGTTGGCCAAGATGGGACGAGATCCAGGGTTCAGATGGACCCAAGGAATGGTCGGATTAACCTCTCGTTGAATGATGGTGGGCGACGCTCGGGGCTTGTTAGGATGTTGGGTGTTGGACGTCGAAATTCTACTGTTTCTCAGACTGATGTGGTTGCGGAGGCTATGGATGGTTTTATTGGAACGGATGATCTAGAGAGTCCTGTGGATCCCGAAGCGGCGAGGGTGGCGACAGAGGTTCCTAAGCCAAAGGTTCTGGAGGATGGCGATGAACGTGGCACGGCGGTTCATGTGCCCCGTATGAACATTGTGATTATGGTGATTGGTTCGCGGGGTGACATCCAGCCCTTTTTACGTATCGGCCAGGTGTTGAAGCGGGATCATGGTCATCGGGTACGTGTTGCTACACATCCGACTTTCAAGGATATGACGGAGACGGAATACGGGTTGGAGCATTTCTCTGTGGGTGGAGACCCGGCGGCGCTGATGGAATTCATGGTGAAGAATCCTAGTATTGTGCCGACGTTTGAAAGCGTCCGGGCTGGCGAAATCGGGAAGAAACGCGCGTCGATGCAGGAGATGTTTGAGGGGTTCTGGCGAAGCTGTGTCTGTCCTACTGATGACCCCGACAGACCTTTTGACGCGGGCCGGTTATCTATGAGTGATACGATGCCATTTGTGGCAGATGCTATCATTGCCAATCCGCCTAGTTATGCGCATATTCACTGCGCAGAGGCGTTGAATGTCCCGTTACATATTGTGTTTACATTCCCGTATAACCCGACTCAGGCGTTTCCTCATCCCCTGGTCTCTATCAAGCGGACAGATGTGGAACCTGGAGCTGCGAATCTTATGAGTTACCCGTTGGTAGATGTCATGGTTTGGCAGGGTTTAGGCGATCTGATTAATACGTTGCGTATCCGCACGTTATCGCTTGATCCAGTCTCAGCGTTCTGGGCGCCAGCGGCTCTTTCGAGACTTCAACTACCGTATACATACTGCTGGAGCCCGGGTCTGGTTCCCAAGCCTAGCGACTGGGGTGAGAACGTGGATATTGCGGGGTTCATCTTTGCGCAGAATGGTGGTGACTTTCAACCTGAAGACAGTCTTATAGAGTTCCTTGAGGCTGATGACGAACCGCCTTTGTACATTGGTTTCGGCTCCATTGTAGTCGACGACCCTACTAAATTCACCGAGATGATCTTCGAAGCTGTCCGAATCACAGGGAAACGTGCACTTGTTTCTAAAGGCTGGGGAGGCCTTGGTGGTGATGACGTCCCCGACTATATCTACATGCTCGGCAACATTCCGCATGATTGGCTTTTCCCCAGGGTGAAGGCGGTCGTTCACCATGGCGGCGCAGGAACTACAGCTGCTGGGCTGAAGAATGGTCTACCGACGATGATTGTCCCGTTCTTTGGTGATCAGAATTTCTGGGGAAACATGGTAGCTAAGTCGCGGGCAGGGCCACCAGCTATTCCCTATAAACAGTTAAATGCTGAGAAGATGGCGGAGGGAATGCGGTATCTGTATACGAAGGAGGCGAAAGAGGCGGTGGACAAGTTAGCAGAGTCGATTGCGCGGGATGGTGATGGGGCGGAGAACGTGGTCAATTTGTTTCATTCACATTTGGATTTGAAGAAGGATGGTTTTAGATGTTCCATGCTTGATGGTCGAGTTGCCGTCTGGGCTACCCGATGGGGTGCGTTGAGACTTAGCCCGTTAGCTGCTGCAGTTCTGGTGAAACATAAAAAGATGTCGTGGAAGAAATTCCATCTCATCCAACACCACGAATTCAAGGATTTCAGCGGGCCAGGAGAGCCGGTAACCGGAGTCATTGCCACTGTAGCGGAGAACATCGGACGTATCTTTTACCACATGGTCTCAGTTCCTGTCAACATTGGAAAAGCGGCAAGTGGTAAGAAACTAGTCAAGTCTGTTCGCTATGTGAAGCCCAATACAAAGACTGGTTCAGCGGCAGAATCTGATAGGCCGACGGTACTTTCGCAGAGTTCGTGTGCGGTGGAGATGAATTTGAAACATGAGCCTGTTCCTGAGGACCCGAGGGGACCGCCGGGGGGATTCCCGGATCCAAAGGATGAGTATCTACGAGCAATGGTTTATGGGATTGGCAAGTCGACATTGTTGCTGGTGTTTTTGCCACTTCTTATTGGCCATTCTATTGCCCAGGGATTCCACAATGCGCCGCGGTTATATGGGGATACTACGGTGAGAGCACAGCCAAGAGTCACGGGGTATAAAAGTGGGTTGAGAGCGATGAGATCGGAGTTGTGCTACGGGTTATATGATGCAGTAACGGGTGTTGTTATGCAGCCTATTCGGGGAGCTAAGCGGAATGGTACGGTCGGATTAATACGTGGGGTGGGATATGGATTGGGCGGGTTAGTATTGAAGACGCTCGCGGCGGTCACGTCTCCGGTTTATGCGTTGAAGGGGGCAATAAGGGAGGTCCGGAGGAATCAACAGCCGAAGGCGTGGGTTCGTCGGGCGAGAATCATCCAGAGTGTTCGGGAGTTAGAAGAACTTGACGAAGAGGAACGTAAGAGGGTAGAGGAGATTGTGCTAGGTGACTGGGAGGTTGCCTCTGAATTATTCATTACGGTGACCAAGACAAAGCGGGACTCTGGTCTCGGTGGACTTCTTGGTCGGACTAGAGCGGCAAAGGATATTGGTGCTTTGTTCGATACACGGGCCGGAATTAAGGGTGCTTTGGAAGCTTTGAAGAGAGGCGATACATTAGAGAAGGTGTTGGCAAGTGCTGGGGGACGAAGTCTGGGCAAGTGTTGGAAGACGAGTTATTACAATGCGGAGGAAACGGGGGTGTCAGTGGCACCAGAACATAAAGTTTGTATGGATGAGGAACGTACAGCGCGGACTATGGGACGGAGAGAGCTATTTGTGGCAAAGGTTAAGACTGGTTTGGGGATATAGGTTTATTGGACTAGGTTAATGGTGCTTTTTACACAGATACTTTGATTGGAGTTGAGAATCCACATGCGTGCCGTGTCTGGGGATGTTTGACGGAGGTGCACTGTCATGAGTTCTTCGGCGTATAGAGGGGCGAGATTTGTGTATGAAATTGACGAGGCAGAGAGTGAATGGGAAGATAGTGTCTGTAGTAATAGGGCCTGGGTTAAAGGACCGTGAACTAGAGGGGCTGGATGGTTGTCATATGGTGTATAGTGGATTTTATGAGCGTTATATGACAAGGCTGAGAAGTTGAAGAGACTTAATGACGTAGGAAGATATGTAGTTGGTGGGTGAGTTGAAGACGTACGTGCTATTCAGTTAGTATCTTAATCTTAATACCAACTCAACCAAACATTCTACACACCTTTAATAACCCGTCCATCAAGGCCCCTCGCCTCCTTCAAAAACGCCAAAACCCTCTTCTCCTCAACATAAACAATCTCACCAACCCCATACTCCCGTAGAATCTCCACCAAATAGCCCTCCGACAAGCCCTCTTTAACATCCGCAATAGTCTCTTTACACCACGCCTGTCTCCCATCAAGTTTCATCGCCTTCTTCCAACCTTCCTTCCACGATACCGATCCACCCCGCCATAAGCGGACGGGAAACCCCGGTGCAGGAACATGGTCGTTGTCAGCTCCATCCGGGGAAAGGAGATGTGGCGCCGTGGATAGTGGGAAGTGAACGAGGTGACTCGTTAATGTCGGTTCTACATCGGTAGCTAATCGTGGAGATATCCGTCCTGGAACCCGGATTGACTCTAACGTCCGACTGAGTAAGAAACTCGCTGTCGGCGTCAAATAATCTAATATCTTCTTCCCTTCTTTCGCAATCATCGTACAAACATACTCATCTCCCCCAAATACCCCAAAAACTTGCACTCATTTCTTTCTCCAAAATCCCATGACATCATCTAATTTTTCTAGGTAGGGTTAGGGTGAACCTGAAACGGCAATCCTCTTGCCATTAAGCTCCTCGTCTAAGCGCAAATAGAAATAAATATCTTCCTTCGCAGGTGACTCGAAAAGCCAAAACACTAAATTTCTCATCTTCATTATTTCTTTCATTTCATCCATACATTGTATATATTTTCCAAGAATAAACAAAAAAAATGTCATTTCTCAGTACATTAAGCGTGCCGCCAACGGCCCCGTTAAATCTCGACATCGCCGCCATCAGTGGCATCTGCGGCTCCATCAGCATTGCATGCTGGGTGGTAGTTTTCACGCCGCAGATTCTTCAGAACTTTCGTCGGAGTAGTACCGAGGGACTGAGTGTCAAGTTTGTAGTTGTCTGGTTAGCAGGCGATGTATTTAATATTCTTGGCGGCGTCCTGCAACGCATTTTACCAACCATGGTGAGTTTCCAAGTTCGTTTTGTTGTTATTCAGCACCTCCGAATCGGCGAATCATTACGAAATCTAACAGATATATATAGCTTATTCTGGCCGTTTACTACACCATTGCCGATATGGTTCTGCTCGCTCAGTGTTTCTATTACAGAGGCTTCACCCTATCGGATGACCCGCTTCCCACGATTCAGGAGGACTCTCCTGATGAAAATACCCCACTTATCCCCGCCGACGCCGCTGCTGTAGCCCCGCGTCGGCCCTCGTGGACGAACCTGTCACCAGCTGTTCCTCTTGTAGAAATTACCGAAGACCCGATCCCTAGTCGCCCATCCGTCATGCAAACATTATTATTCAACGGAACTGGTGTGTTGATGGTTGTTCTGGCCGGCATCTTTGGTTGGTTCGTTTCCGCCCGGAACCATACTGTCCCTGGCCCTTCTCCTGATCCGGCCCCGTCTGCTCCTGAATTGAACTTCTGGGGTCAAATTTTTGGATATCTCTGTGCCGCGCTGTACATCCTGTCACGTATTCCCCAGCTCATTCTTAACTATCGTCGTAAGAGCACTGACGGCCTCAGTATGTTATTCTTCTTATTTGCCTGTCTTGGAAACATCACTTATGTTCTATCCATTCTGGCTTACGACGCGCCTTGCGGTGAGCCTTGCTTGCCTGGTGATAAATGGGCTGCCTACTGGCAGTATGTTTTAGTGAATAGCTCATGGTTGGCAGGGAGCTCGGTTACCCTGGTTCTAGACTTTACCGTGTTCACCCAGTATTTTCTTTATGATGTACGCGATGTCGAGTAGGTAGGTGGTATTTTGCATCCTTTGACGTGACGTGACGTCCGTCTTTAGATTACTGTACATTGAAAAATAGACAAAGAATTAAATAAACCCCAGTAATTTCCTCACGCGTATGATTGGTCCGTCTCCCTCTCCCAGGAAAAAAAGAAAAAGAAAAAAGTGTCCTCGACAGAAAAAAAAAATTGTCCGATCGTTACTTCCTCTTCTTTCCTCACCCAATCCAAAAAATGCCACCAAAACGAACATCAGCCACAACTCCGCTCCCAAGCTGCACCACGTGCCGTCTCCGAAAAGTCAAATGCACAGGCCCCCCCGTATCCCCATTGACCAAATGCCATTCCTGCACCCGTCTAAACCACCCATGTTCCCTAACTCTAGGCGGCTCCGACGCCCCAATAGCCGCCGCGCGAACCACCCCGACCCGCCGGGTAACCGAAGCCGGCACCGAGAGGAAGAGAGCGCAGAGGGCTTGTGCGGGGTGTCGCGTGGCTAAGATGAAATGTGACGGCGGCGTTCCGGGATGTTCGCGGTGTATTTCGGGGGGAGTTGAGTGTGTTTATTTGGTGGGGAGACGGGGGAAGGATAAGAAGAGTGTTGTGGAGGAGAAGTCGGGGGTTGATGTGGAGGATGGGAGACCGCCGAATGGGCCGGGGAGTCCCGAGTTTTTGAGTGAGGCGTTGAGGAATCGGGTGAGGGATTTGCAGGAGTGGACTAATGAGGCTATTTTGGGGAATAAGAGTTTCTTGACGACCCATTTCGAGGCGTACTTTAGACATGTGGCGCCGTGTCCACCGTTTTCACTATTTCAACGACGGAGTCTATACCAGTTACTATCCACCGGGAATATCCCCCCGTCACTCGCCGCGGGCATCTGCGCCGTCACAGCTCCGTATCTCCTCCCTCTATCCGCCTCAACCGACTTCGCCGTCAACTGTACCCGCCAGGTAGAGTTCCACCTCTTCCGAAACATCGGGTCTCTTTCCGCTAGTCACATGGTTCTCTACGCCTTGGCAATCCTGCATAATGTCATGCTCGATAAACCCGCCAAGGCGTGGCAAATCACCGCCTTGGCTCTCCGCTTGGTCGTCGGGTTACAGGCTAATTGGGAGAATACGACACACGCCGAGGGCTGGCATGTCACCGGGGAGGAAACGAGACGGGCGGCTTGGGCGCTGTTTTATCTGGATAGGTGGTGTGCGGGGGGGTTTGACGCTTATCTATGTGCGCGGGAAGAGGACTTTCGCATCCGTTTGCCGTGTGGGGAGAGTCTTTTCCAGGATGGGACGGGCTCGTTGGTTGGTCGGTTGACCGAGGTTCCTGGCATGATGGAGGGGGGAGCGGCGTTTGCCGTGAGGCTTGTGGGGTTGCGACATCGTATATTGGGGCTTACCAAGGAGATTCGAAAAGGTCCTGTGGGCGTTGAGGCGTCTTCTGTCATGACTAGAATTCAGGAATTTCAGAGGAAGATCACCTCTCTTCGCCCGTTAAGTCTCATTGATGTCCCCTCTGTTTTAGCATCTCTAGATCCCCAAAGTAGACATGAGGGCGTCCACATGTACACTTGGATATGCACGTTACACATTGAACTCTACCAGTTCAGTATCCCAGGCCACTCTGAATCAGCACCTGAGTCTCTCCTGGTGAAATTCCCCCGTGTCTTCCTCCAAAAAGCCCAACGCCAAGCCGTCGCATTCGCGGTGACATTAGCATTCTTCTGGAAATCCCTCCTTGCAGCAGCAGATATCCCGGCCTTCCATAAGGCAGATTTGTTCATGGTGCCGTGTGTCCGGGCCGTTATTCGGACGTTGATTCTGGCGGTTAAACAGGGACTATATCATGGATTACCCGAAGGGACAACAGCGCCGTTGGATCCGCGGGTTGTATTGGCCGATTATATGTTGGTGGATTTGATGAATGTCTCTTTGGAGTTTATAACCCCCTTGACCTCTTCCGTCCCATCTCTCGAGCGACCGTTGGCATCATTACAAGAGGAAGTCTCCGCCTTCGTGGCCTCCTTCAAACCCACGATTCTCCCTGTTCTCCCGACAAGTCCGTCCTTTCCACTTCCCCCACCCCATTCTATTCTTGCAGAGCCAACGGAAATGCAACTCCCTGAACTCCCCATTCCAGACTCTACTGACTATCTCCCGCCTGGAACTCCCATGTTACTTGCCGAAGCACACGGCTTGCGTAGGTGGCCGCTGGGTATTAATGATGGTCCTTCATCGTCGAATACCCGTGAGGGAAGTGATGAGGTGGCGATTATGTACATGGAGCATCTCCGTGGCGTTGATGGCGTGCCAGGTTTATAGTCGTTTTAAAAAGTCGGTCCGGGGACTTCCCCCCAGTCAAAGTCTCGCATCATAGAGTCCCAGTCTAAATCTTGACCTCCTTCCGGGGCCGTCGTCTCCGGCTGTGTCATTGGTGCGTCTTTTTCCGGTGGTTTCTCTGTCGTGGGAGGGGCACGCGGTGTAGGACCGGAGCGAGACATGCCTTCTAATAAGACCTTCCACCGCCGTAATGAGTCATATGTCACGGGACTTCCAATTCTCATACCCATTTGTGAGCGGATTCCCAAGGACGGAAGGACATGTTGTAACTGCCAGAAGCTTTCCATGATTTTCACAAGTCGGACGGGTAAATCGTTTGGAAGAAGTGAGTACTCTCTCAAAGTCGACATACAAGACCGAACAGTCGCCAAGACCGCTGGTGTGTCCAAATGGGCAGCCAGCGGTGATAATGATACCCTCATAATAACACAACTAGCATCAAGTAGATACCTCCATAGATAATAAGGCATATGATGTAAAAACCCATTAGCAGCATGCAACTCACCAGCTCTCTCCACCAGGCATTTTGCCGTCCCATAAGCCCCCATCAACAACGGAGCATCCGGGGTAGCTGTGACAAAGGCGTAAGCCTGGACTTCCAACCTAGCACATAACAAGGTAAACGTATCCAATGGAGACGGAGAAGACCATAACGAGCCGGCGGCGTCAATGTCGGTTTCGTAGAGTGCTAATGTCGACGGGGCGACATGTTCGGTGTGAGAAAATGTCGCCATGGCGGAGTTTGTTAGTCGGTGACTTATGTTTTGGGCGGCGATGAGCCGGGAAAAGTACGGGGTGGAGTTGAATAATGAGGAATTTGTCAACGCGTGGTTAAATAGGCCGAAGGCGGCGGGACTGCCGTTTATACAGGCGACGCTAGAAATGTTAGCTAGAATCTATCAGGGTGGGAGAAATACTTACCGTTGACTAATAATATTACATCCCGCCCATGTATACCCACCTTCTTCATCCGTCGTATCCGTCCCTTTGCATCCGAATCCGAAATGCGGATGACACCCTTTCATAGTATGTAATCCCAACGTGACAGCCCCAGCATTAGCCACCGACATATACACCATACTAGGATCCGTCATCAACCTAACCGACGGAAACGGCCAAGCACAAAGCACCAACAACGCATTCACCGTCCCAATAGTCACCGGCAACTTCCCAAGTTCCTCTCTAACCAACCCCGGCACCACATCGTTCAAGAACGGGAGAACGGTGTTATCCCGGGCATATCGTCGGGCAGATACCGAGATGAGCACCCAGAAGAGAAGAGGCGACTTATGGTAGAGTCGGTCGGGGTCGCGGAGGCGGATTATAGGGAAGTAGGGGTGGAAATGGAGGAAGTACATGTCCATGTAATAGGAAATATCACCCCTAGAAAAGACCCGATCGGCAAGCGTCCGGGGGGCGTCGGCGAGAGAGACCCCGTCGTTTGGAACAGGTGTATCCGGGGACTCGGGAATCGACGGACTAGCATTCACAGATGGCTGCGGGATAACCGGGGCCGCAAATATCTGCGGAACCGGTCTAACAGTCGTCGCCGCCACTACATTTCCCCCTCCGGTTCCGGACCCTAAGGAACTCTTAATAGTCTCCAATTCCATCTCCAACATCTCCAGTTTACTCCTTCTTGTGGCCCGCTTATGTGATTTATCCACGATACAGGAAACCCCCATCTTGACACAGCGGGAACAACTACCCCCCATTACACTCGCGTTACATCGGACCTGGCTTGGTTAGTTATTTATGCGGGAATATGGCGTTTTCTCGTCACGAACCTTGGAATCTCGACATGCCGTGCACGCTGTATTTCGGCGGATTTTATCCTGTGGTGGATTCTGTGGCTCCGCAGCCGGTGCTGAGGATCGACCGGTGGTCTGCCCGTTTGTCCATGTCGGTTCCTCTTGTTGCCGAACTTCCGGTTGTGGGTTCTGTGAATTCTCCATTTCATTAATATCTTACTTTCCATGAAACTCATTGATTCTCAGACCTCCTATTCTGGCATCTTTTATGTAAAAGTTTAATAGGGTTAGGGTATATTCTTGGCATGAGGACGTGGGCAGGGGTGAGATTTATGTATAAGTAAGTATATTAAGGTGATGTATGAGAAAATGAAAATGGACCAAAGAGGAAGTAGCAATCTACTTCTTCTCCTTTACCTCCTGAGCTCTAGGAGCAAACAACCGCCAAACAAGCCAAAGGAATCCTCCGAGGATAGCCGCTCCAGTGCCTAGAGTAATTACATCTTCAAAGCCACTCTTCAAAACCGGCACATGAACCTGCAACGTCCCCTCGGAACCCGGGACATGCCAAAACGCCGTATCCGGGTCAAATAGTCCCTCGATGCCCTCTAGGGAATCAAACGGACTCATTTCCAACCCTTCAACCCCACTACAAGCCCAAAAGACCTGGGCCCGAGGAATTTCCACCGTGGCTTTACCGGTGCTGGTGGGTTCGAGGTAGCGGAGATGTAGAGGGATTTCCACCGACTCTGCATCCGAGGGGATCCGGAAGAGGGCTGTGGAGCCCCAGGTGGGGGTACTGTAGGCGGGTTTCTCGAGGTCGATTGGACTGGATATGTATCGTGTTTCGGAAAGATTCTTCGATTCGAGGAAGAGGGCGTCGGAGAGTTGGTAGCGATCGGGGAAGATTGTCTTGGGGAGTGTTAAATACGTGAACAGTTCACATGTTTCCTCCACATCGAAGGCCGGACGAGATATCCCAGATAGAGAAAGTCGCATGGTAGGATGTAACCCCGTCTGACCCACCCACTCACTTTCCACCCGTCCTCCACCCTCTCTATGTCTAGCAGCAAACGAAAAGAGAACCGGTCCAGGCCTCTTCCCATCACCCAAGACGGTTAAGAAACCCGACATGCCGACATGTGTCTCGGGCATATTCACGGGGGTCCCGGTGGTTAATAAACCCACCTCCGTACGAGGAATGCCAAGGCGTGTTTCGAGAAGGCTTGCGTGAAGAGGAACTTTGCTGGCTGTAGGCCAAAGTACGGTTACCTTGAGAGTTGACGAGGAGAAACTAAGGGTGATGGAGTGGGCGGTGGAGAAGCTGGTTATGTGCTGGGAACATTGGGATGATTGAGGACAGAGGGTGTCTGAAAGGAGGGTTATCAGCGATGAAGGGGAGAAGTCTGGGAGGTATAGATGGACTTTCCCGTCGGGATGGCGGATGAAGTTCTATATCTCGTTAGTTCCTGTTTCCAAAAACACATATAACTGACCTACCTCTTCAATCACATCACCCACTACCCCTTTCACAGCCTCGAAATCCACATTCCCAAAGACTCTTCCGCCGGGTACACCGCCCTTAACAAACGGCATCCCAACATCACCATTATCGCCACTAACCCACTTAAATACCCACTCATCCCCGATACCCCTAAAAACCTCCGGAACCTCCTCCCCAATAACCGTCCATCTCTCCTCCTTCGTCCCCATGCCAACATCCGGCCCCGCAAGCTCCCGCTCCGTAACCGTAATCCCCTTCGGATCCACCGCCTCCTCCACCGGATGTGAAATCGTAATTCTCCGCTTCATGATATTTCCAAAATTTGTTACCCTCAATAGCTATGACGTATGTATACCCACCAATCCCAAACCCAACCTCCACGTCCTCCACGTCCTACAAACACGTCTCAAGTTGTAACCCTAATGTCGCTTAGTCAGCTCGCTTACACGAGACCAGAAATAAGGCGAATTAGCCGCCAAGAATGACACGGGTGAAATATGCATGTGGCATGGCAAGTATTATGTATGGTTTTAGATTGGAGAGGAGCAGGTGGATGGCATTTGGTGGAGCTGCCAGTCAGTGTCGTTCGTGGTGGATGGAGGGTGCGTAACGGGTTCACCGCTTGTTAGGGGATTTGTTCTGTGCGTGCGTGCGTTGAAGACGGGATTAGCTTTGATATTTGCCGTGTTGCGTTGGCTGTGCGGTGTATGTATGTATGTACATACGTATATATAAAGTCGTTGCGTTCATACATACGAGAGGGCAGGTGGTATAGCTTATGCATATGCGGATAAAGTTTCCCGTTTACAACATCCAAGAACGGCTGTAACTTCCTTTGTATATACATGCATGCTAGAAAGAAGATTCTCGGCCCATCACATCATCAATCCCGTCTTTACATCCCGACTCGCATACCCGCGCGCCCCGACCGACACTCGCTAATGATCCAATCAAGGCGGCAAGGCATAACACCACACTAGTTCCCAAGTGGTAGCCAAGACGCCCCCCCCCCCCCGCCATTGCCGTTGCTTGCCCATCAATGTCTGGGTGTTTTTACATTTTTCATTCATGCTCCCATGGTGGTCCTCCTTGATAAATACCCCAGGAGAAAAGAGACAAGAATCGTCAGCCGACGTGACATTTAAACTCTTCTCCTCCAGATGAACACGTTCCTCGGTGTCAAACGGGGATAATACCATCTGGAAAGCCTCCGAATTGTCTGGGCTTGCTGTTTCCGGTAGGGGACGGGGACTCGGTAATTTTGAGCGGTCAAGTAACTAACCACTTCCGGTGCGGAGAGACATGTGCATAGTTACTTTGTCTGTCTGTCTGTCAGGCAGACGGTCAGTTAGTCAGTCCCGCATCCCGTGAACCTTGTAAGAACCATTCATCTTGTTCGTATCTAGATATCAGCATACCATGTCTTGCCTGCCCGTGAGCCTGCCAGCCAGCCAGCCCTGACACCCATCACGCACAGATCCCAAAGTGCTGCCCCACAACCCAATCTTGCATGCTCCGTCATCAAAGCCAGCAAATCCCACCGGGACTCCGTAGCAAAGTAAGCCAGACGCCAAGCTGAGGGAGGTATGTACATACATACATACATACAAACACAAACATATTCTACTTCATTGATTGACATTGTACACACACCTGTCAATATCGCGCAACACTTGTCCGTTTCACCATGGCAAATATTACACGCCCACCCATGCCACGCCATGCCATGCCACGATCCTGATCGCCATGCTCCCTGCGTAAATAGCCCCCTCAATCGGGGAATCTAAATCCCGTACCGAGGATAGTTCGTCCGTCCCGCATGCCGACTTTTGTTGTTTTATTAGACGTCAAAATTGACAATTCCTGCAACCACAAGTTGTAAACACAAGCCGTGATATCACGAGTGGTAAACATCTTCCAGCCATAATAGTTTAATGGTTAGAATATCACGTTGTGGCTATAGGACCTCCTACCTCCACTCAAGATCCGTGGTGATCCATGTTCGATTCATGGTTATGGCACATGTTTTTTTGTTGTCCTTTTTGTCTCTACTTTTTTTTTCCTATCTATCCCACAATCCGTAGCACAAACCATTCCATCTTTCCTTATTTGTTTAACCGATGCGTCATGTATGGAACCCACGATCTCCATACCCTAGCTTCCAAGGCCCGAGTTTCTATCAACATGTCCGTTCGTTGAGCTGAGCGCCGGGCCGTAAGTCGTTTTTTTTGTACCGGAATGTGGGTTAACAGTCGGACTTCGGAGTGATGGAAAGATGTATGAATGGGTTGTTGTCGGGGTTGCCGGATTTGTCTGATTGGACGATTCAACAACGTCAGCAAAGTAAACGACACGTAAAACTGAAGAAAGGAGAAACTTTCCCCCAAAAAAAGAAATAAATCGTTATCTAGTCGCGGGTAGCAAAACTCTGGAAACATGATGATTGTCCGAGTCCAAGGTGCTATTATGTCCCCCCTTCGGCATCCTTTCTCCCGACCCGAACCACGTCAATCCATCGAATCACCATGTCTTACAAAAGAAACGACAAAAACGCTCACTCGGGAGATACGTAGTTAAAATGTAAATGGCATGACAACCTCAGCTTTCCAGCTGGCCAGGACGGAATGGCGGGCCGAGAAAGGAAGGGAAGGGAAACGATATAAGAGGAGTGCATACTAATGTATGTATGGATGTATGTAGTTCGTATTTTGTGCCACGGCATGTCATTACTTACTACATACTACCAAGGAAAGCTGACAGCCCGTGTCTCTGCCGTGTCTGAGAATCCCTTTACCTTGTTTGTATGTTCGCTTCCGACTCTTGGAGCATGTAGACTACGGATAGCTGAGTTTCCAAATTAGTCGAGACATTCAAAGGTAAATCGAGTTTTTTTTCTTTCTCTCTTTTTCAAAACCTCCCTCGGGGGTGCCACAAGGGATACTCCAGCCACATTGTATATTGGCCCTGTGTTTGTAGCCAGCAACACAATGTATGTATNGAGCATGTAGACTACGGATAGCTGAGTTTCCAAATTAGTCGAGACATTCAAAGGTAAATCAAGTTTTTTTTTTCTTTTCCTTTCTTTTCAAAACCTCCCTCGGGGGTGCCACAAGGGATACTCCAGCCACATTGTATATTGGCCCTGTGTTTGTAGCCAGCAACACAATGTATGTATTTGTGCGCATGTGTACCTGGGTATATAGAATATCTCCCGTTGAACTGGTTACACTTATTACGTTCAAGTAACGGAGTAAAGAAAAAGTTTATCCATATATAAATGTCTACACATGTCTCGACTCACGTCAAACACGTCACGCAAACCTCACGAACCTCATCCCCAATGACCCTTTTCAAACTCCAAAAAATAGACTCCCAAGACAGAGCCACACATGACTTTATTCCGTACCCGCCAAACTTACAAAGCGATTCTTCTCCCTTCATCCTTTCCCCGGACATCCAGCAGCCAGCTGACGCCACTTGGCGTTATCCCAAACATTTTTGACGCTTTTTATAAAGAGAAACAAAAAAATCCACCAAAGCCATCCATCAAAACTCCGGAGACGCCGTAACATGCTCATCCCATACCGTCTTTCAAAATACTTTCGTTCCGGATTTCCGTCCTGCCAAAAAAGGATGTTTTAAAGCCCGACCCGAATAGTTTGTTGTTTCTTTTTTTCTTGTTTTCTTTCTCCCTTCACTTGTAGGTAGGGGATATCTGCATGAAAACCTGCATAAAATGAGGAATACCTGTCGAGCTGACGGCTGACTGATTTGGATTCCACATTTTTTTTTTTCCTTTTTTCCGTTTTTTTTTTTTTTTTTTTTTTNTTCACCGGTTAAAGGGAGTCTTGAACTCGGCTTATTATTTGACGGGTTACTACATATTTAGGGAGATTTGTCTTATTCGTTTTTTTGGTATTTGAATATGTGTGTTATGTAACTTTGTAAAGATGATTAACTTGTAGTCTACAAAGTAAACTATGTTGTATTAACAATCACAGGAATCCAACTCCGTCTACCCGGACATATCCCCTAAAAAAAAAGTTAAAAATCTATAAAGTAAAACCCGCTCAACCGCCTAAATTGTAATCCCGTTTCTTTTTTCACACACCTCTTCTGAAGAAACCCAATCCGTCACTTTTGCTAGCTGTCACGGCATTCCTTCGTCGCTGTCANATTTGACGGGTTACTACATATTTAGGGAGATTTGTTTTATTCGTTCTTTTGGTATTTGAATATGTGTGTTATGTAACTTTCTAGAGATGATTAACTTGTAGTCTATAAAGTAAACCATGTTGTATTAACAGTCACAGGAATCCAACTCCGTCTACCCGGACATATCCCCTAAAAAAAAAGTTTATAAATCTATAAAGTAAAACCCGCTCAACCGCCTAAATTGTAATCCCGTTTCTTTTTTCACACACCTCTTCTGAAGAAACCCAATCCGTCACTTTTGCTAGCTGTCACGGCATTCCTTCGTCGCTGTCACGTCAGCCGCAGTCCGTAAAGGCAAATGGCATGCAGGCTTCCTAAATAGGGTAAAAAGAAAAAAAAAACTTGAATGATGAGAGAAAGAGGGAATAACTGACGATTTGAGGATTATAAATGTAATGTAACTATGTATGTGATGTGCCTCGGGTCGGATAGAGAAGGATGTTGACTAACTGATTGACTGATTGGCTGGGGTTCATCAAACTAGACAGACTTTGAGCTTGACTTGGAATGTAGTATTTACAATATAAACATGCTTACCACAAGATATCCAACATTTTGAAATATCCCTTAAAAAAAGTGGTCATGACGGAAAAAAAACTCCTTCCTCCTTCTTCTCCCTATAAGTCTCCACATCACCCAGAAAGACCAAAAACAGCGTGTATAAACGAATCTATGTATGTATGTATTGTACATATACGACGCTGCACTACCACATAACCAACATGACACCCTATCAATACATCATGATGGTCATGGTTAATTTACATTGACAGTTTGATCCCTACTTTCTTTTTGTAGCCTCGTATTGAACTGTTCAGTTTGACTGATGAACTAACCGATACAATATTCTCCTATCCTTTAATAATAGTACATACATACTTTATGATTTTAACCGATGTCTGGAAATCTGCACTCTCCCTACTTTGTATTTTCTTCCCGTGGATTCTGTCGAGGTGAACTTCAAAAGAAACATTGTCCGTCACTCCCTATAAAAACAAGGATTCAATCATCCCGTCAAGTCAGCCAGCCAGTCCAGCCCACCACCCGCATGCCAAAACACAGCTGAACTACCCTATTTGTCCAAGAACCCCGTACATATAAAAAAGAAAGAAAAAGAAAATATCTTTCTTGTCTCTTTTCTCATATACACCCCGCCCGTAAGCCGACAACATCAACAGAAAGGAAAACAGTATGTACACCATCGGCGACTCTATACAAATCAGGATATCTATCCATAAGTTCAATGTAATAGTAGAAAACCAACAATCAACAAACCTAAATAGGGTCAAACTTGTACATACATACGGAGTCCCCGGCTTCCCTATTTCCTACGCCGCGATTCCCTCCCTCCTTCCTCGGGCGATACTTAACAAGGGCAAAGAAAGAAAGAAAGAAAAGAAAAAATCCCATATATTTTGTGGGGTTTCTTTGTTGACAAGGTGAATTGATTGATGAACCGAGGTTTATTTGATCAATACATATGTAAACCATCATCATGATTGATCATTTTTTTTCCTACTTTATACGAGGTACCCGAAAACGTCTGTCCTACAATACATATCCTTAACCAAAAAAATAAAACACTGGAAAATAAATTTCAAAAAAGGAAGAAAAAAAAACTCCGCCACTTTCAACGCCCGTGGATATATGCCACGTACCAAGAGGCTTATTCACAATATCCCGAATCCGACCTTGGCATCACCAGGCTTAGATTCTACATACGTATACATATGTACACATATAGTCATCATCAGCCTCTTTTTTTTTTTCTTGTCCGTCCGGCTTGTTGGCTGCCTAGTCTTGTAAGCTAAATAGTAAAAGTTAGTCATGTCCACCTTCGCCCGTCAATCCAGCCCGGCTGACCACCACCAGGTGGGGAAAAACGCCACATGGGTGAAGAAAGTTGGCAGGTGTCAAGCAGGGGCCCAGCATCGTAAGAGAAGACGGTAACTTGCAAGAAAAAAAAAAGAAAGAGACCTTGATCTTTGTGACCCATCTATATCGGGGGAGTCCGATGACTTTGTAAGTAAGACTTGACGGGTTTAAGCTAGTGTGGAGTTTTTTTTCTTTTTTTTACTATTTGTTACTTGGAAGGTCCTCGTAGTTAACGTGGTTACAAAAGTACCAAAAATCTAGGGGCGTGAAAGATACTTTTAGTACATAGGGAAAAGAAAAAAAAACGCTAACGGGCTGTCAAGAATTTATAAAAACTGGGGAATGCAACGGATACAACTGGACAGGTGTGGAGTGACTATTGGACCGACCGAGTGGCTTTGTTATATGTATTAGGATCATGCTGCGTATTCTGTATACAGACTAGTGGTTATATTTGTACATAGTTTACAGGCGAGTGCACGGGTGAAGGGAGAGAGAGAAAGAAAGAAAGAAAGAGAGACTCCTGATTTCTCGTTACCTGACGTGTCTGTCGGGCCATGACTTGAACTAGGCTATAGGATAGGGGATCCAAACAAGACTTTGACCGACTTATGTCCATATATGAATACATGACATGCGTGAGAAGTGGCTGAATGATTTCCTAGTTGGGTTGATTTGAGCCATGTCAGGAACTAGATGACGAGTTTTGAAGAGTTTGCCGCTTTTTACCGGTGTCATTGTGGATTTTTGAGGGAGTTCTTTTTGGTTCTTTTTTTTTTGCTGACGTGATAGCCGTGATGGATGAAGGTGGCAAGTTTGAAAGACATTGTTTAGGTGGGAACTAGTGTACAAACTGGCGGGTCAAACATGTATATTTACAAAGTTTCTTGTGTCTAGAAGAGTCTATTTTTTTGAGACTGCTCTATGGGTTGTATGTAGATAATGTTTGGTTTCCTTTCCTTCTTACTTGCATACTCTCAACCGACTCTTGTAACTTTCGGAATCCGGATAGGATAGTCTAAAAATACCCAAAGATCGACGGAAAGACATGGCCCATGGGCTCTTCTTAGGGCGCGTGGATAATCTTGCTGAATAGGGAGGGATTATTGACACGAGGACAGGCTTTTTTTTTTCGTTTTTTATGGAGGACTATGCAGGGGGTTGATTTGGCGGCGGGTAGAGACAAGACTGGACAGGTCAGACGAGACGAGACAAGATCAGAGACAAAAATGACCTTTATGGCTATGTTTGGAGGGTACATATAACTAGACAGTACAGTACAGACAGATGGAAAGAACAGAGAGTGACAAAAACGACAGGCATCGGGTTATCGGAGGACTTTATCGGGAAATAACATTTGACTGGGCTGATCTTTTTCCTTTCTTCAAAGTGACGTGGTCTGTTTTTTCTTTCTTGGAACATTGATTCAATTCTCCATACATATATACTTTAAGAAATATCACCTGGTCGCCCTATGAAAAAAAGCTACGCAAAATTGATCCTCCCTTTCCTTCCATTCATCCATCGGGAAGCCGGGCTAGTCAATACCCCGATACGCCTTGTCCATCTGGATGTATGTAAATGACCCAATAGCACAGATCTCCTCATCATCAGTGCGGTCAAGGTTCATGGCACGGGAAGGGGGGTCTGTGATGAATGTATGGGGATTTTTTTCTTTCTTTCTTTGACAATGTTGTGGAGAAGAAGAAAGATTGTTTGTGGAAATGGTATAGTAGATCTGACGGATTGTCATGAGGAGAATATCTCAAACTTGTTACAAACAGTCATGGTCAGCCATGTACAGATAACCTTGGTTCTTTGGTACCGAGATACGCCATGGATTACTGGTTATCTCGGAGATTCCCCGACACTGGGGCGGTTTCCCTTTTTCTCGGATACTTGCCGGTGATGAACTACTAGATGGACCTTTGGCAATGAGCGGCTGGACACATGGCTGGGGTTCATCCTTTATTATACATGTTTATGTATGTATGTACGTACACATGCACATGTACATACATATACACATCCACATAGACATGCGACACAACACAGAAACCATCTCACAATAGTTAAAAAACCCGTCTACTTGGTTCGTGTTACTTAAACCTTGACATTCGGAACCCTCCCGGCCATCCGCAATATCCTTTCCTATCTCCCCGCGAAACGCATCAGCCCATAGATTTGAAATCCTCACACCATATCATTCCCCCAAACAAACGCACCAACCGTATTTCGTATTCCTATTTGAATATTGGTACATAAGTGCATAGGTATCTACATACAATACACATGTTCATCCACAGTAAATCCGCCCGTACGAATCCAAATCAAACCCAAACAACCCTACACGTCACATGTCGATATTCTGTAACAAACGACTCAACAACGACAACAATCCGTCAAAATCCATTCTGTACCGTTGAATAATGCACACCCTGACCCTGCAGGTTCCTTTGACGCCCCCCAGTATCCTGTCGAAATCTCGGATGTCCGCCGAATGGAACGGCAAGAGAAGCAAGCAAGCCAAAACCATCATCGAATACCGTGACTTGACCAACTCTTGGAATGTGCGTTTTTCCACCTTGACAAAATAGAAGGTCAGAAGAAGGAAAAGGAATAGAAAGTCACAAAACGCCCGTGTGGGTTTCGTCGGGGTCGGAGTTTAATTTATTTATTTACTTATGTACATGTATACAGCAGGTTTTATTCGGTAACCTGCCTAACGGTGCATCAGGTTGTTTGGATGTATAGAGCTGTCTACCTCTCTGATTATCCGAGTGTATGTACATATGTATGTATGTACATACTTACTTGTCCTAATGTAAGACGGGGTTATTATACAACATACCATACAAGACCGGGTTGTGGGCATGAGAGACTATTCTGGCACATGTCATGCACATAGACGATGCCATGACGACAAGGCTACCGTTGACACGATTGGCCGGTGCGCGCCTTGTAATCGGCGAGCTGGAATGGTTAAATCTAGGATGAGGAATAAGCGTATCGGTCGATTATACATTTGTACATGTGGCAATGAAGACATGTACATTTGATAAAGTTGCATGGGATTTTTGACACTTGTATATGTATGTATGTATGTATGTACGTGGATATATAGATACACACCGATAAGAAGACTACTATATGTCCAATATGAAAGCTAAACAACATCAATGTACCCGTCAATACATAACATCATTCTTCAACAACCCAGTAACTCGGTAACGCACGTCAAAGGATCTCATTTCATAGCCCGTGGCCGCGCGCGAACATTCGTTTCAACAAGCCCAAGAAACAGGGGCCCCATATCTCCCCGTTCGCTCACCCATCAATTATGACTCGCCCATTCTAATATATGTACAATACAATACAATACAATACACTTTATTTCCCCCCAAAAAAAACTAAACTCGACATACGACATCATCTATACTGGTCAACAACCGCGGTAGTGCAGGGCGGATCCCCGATTTTCCTGAGCCACCGCACGTTCAGTGGCTGGTGTTCACCGACGGACAATAAAGTAAGCTTGGGCAATCAAAATTCCGGTGGGGAATGACTCTTTCTTTTTCCTTCTTTTTTGGTAGAATTTTGCTATCATGGGGTATGGTGCGGACAGACGTTTGCGGCAGGAGTTTGGTTAGACTATCTGTCAGTTATTCAGGTCAGGCATTTACATATGTACACTTTTTTCTTTTTCTTTTTGAGGGGTTCATGGGTCTAGTCTATCTTTTTTGTCGGTCGATCGGTCGGTCGGAATAGTTTAAGTCCGGCACTCAGATACACGATACCTGGAAATACCGAGACATATGTAGCTTGGTTATGGTAGTTAGTTCACTTTGGGCTTGTCGGATGAGCTAACTGTACATGGCACGTAAAACATACAAAGACCCTGGCTGGGATAATCATTCATGATGGAAACCGGTACGAAAAATAGCCTCCGACTGGACATCTCGTATCGTCACCGCTCATCCTGTGTCGTTTGCCTGTCAACTTGGCGTTTCTAGTTCCATACATAATGTATGTATGGACATAGTCAGGGCGTTATTTATATCTTGATATATATACAATTTTCTGACTTGTCTGCTTATGCGTGTCGGGTGTCATGCAGGAAGACAGGTTCGTCTGACGGGTTCCCAATTTTGTCAAGTGTCTTTTTTCTTCTTTCCTTTAGTCCCGTGTCCTTGCCTAGCGATTGTTTTTGTCTTTTTTGACTCTTAGTTACCTTCTCTTTGGAGCCCTTGTCATTGGATATCTTCGGCTAGGGGGGACCATCGGTTTCCTCGCTCGCCACATGACGTTCCATCCCGTGTTGATATACCGGATATCCTGAGTTGGAGGGGTTTGTCACAACGAACCAAGGAACACCTGGTGGACGGACCTTGTGCCCTCTTCCTTCCATGCTCTAACCATCTCTCCACGTAAACGAGAAACAAGACTACTCCTTGGTGTACCGACAAATCCCATGTGACATGTGTAGTTTACTTTACTATACAACATGTTTATATCTTTCTGAACTGCCGATGTCACTTACCACCACCCTCTTTTTTTTTCTTTTTGACTCTTCTTTCGATCTCCCTTGACCCATGAATTTATCCCTCAAGATCTGTCAACGAAAAATGCTATTTCCAATTCTCCGTCATCCAAGGCCAAGCCAACCAAGGCCAAGCCAGCCAAGCCAGCTAGCAGTGCCCCGGGCCCAGAAATATGTCCGTCCGTCAAGGCAAAAGTCGATGATCAAGGGCCGGTGTATCGATAGTCTGTTTTATTGTTTATTCCCGGCAACTTTTTTTTTCCTTTTTCCTTGGTATTTATCGTCACGTTCGTAGTCGCCGTCACTCTTGGTGCTACCCTACGATCGGCCTCAGAGGAGGGGGTGTGGCTTTATCATGGTATGGTTTGTTTTTTAGTTCTTTTTCTACTTTCTTGTCTGTCTATTTGGATGATGGCCGATGGCTGACGGCTGACGATGACTGTGATGTTGAACGTCTACTTGTGTGTTGTATATATACAAGGACATATATGAAAAGAACCATACAACTCATTGGTCAGGCAAACGACTTCTAGTTCATCCATACATTTCATGCTTTCTTTTCTTTCTTTCATATACAAAACCCTAGTTCAAAACTGTAACCAATATTCCTCCACAAAAGAACAGCCTTTTTATACAGAATTATATCCCTTTCTTTTGGTTCTTTTCCATGTACTTATATACATTCAATACTTCATTCTTCGTAGTACAAATAACCACACCCACACCATAATAAACTCTCAAAGCGACAGAATCTCAAAGCTGCATGACTGCCATCGCCCTTTACTTTGTTGTCCTTTGTCCCTTCCAACATGCACCACAAAATCCCCATCCATCTAAAATTCCACAAAGCCGGCCAGCCGCAGCCGCAGCCGCCAAAGCCAACAACCTGCAACGAACTACTGTTGTCCACCATCAACATTAATAGTCCACCCCATGTTTAGTTTAGTCAACTAAGTTGATACACGCCATGTCAAATCTTGCTTGTTTTAATCATCCAGACCTAGTCCACATCATCTACCCGCCCGTCGTCAGGCAGGTCAAGTCAGTCTCTTGAGGAACCAACCAACCAGGTGGTCAACAAAGTCACAGCAGAAAAAAACAGTTCACACCCCCTTTGTGGACTACCATCATACATAGACACACACACACAATAATGTATGCATGTACAATTACACGCCCCGTGCTTCCTTGTTCTTCTTTTCTTTCTTTCTTCCTTCTTCTTTCTTCTCTTCCTGTTACTATGAATCTACCCCCAGTTTGTCTACTTGGACAGGGTATGCGGCCAGGGAACACGCCCCGCACTGCCAGATTCAAGATTCACGGCCTCGCCTGGTCTACGTATCGACACGCCCATACAAACCCCAGCCGAGACTTCCCTGTCATCATCGTTTGACCTATGAACAAAAAGAGATAGGAATAGCGAGAGGGAGAGGGGAAAGAAAGAGCGAGAACCTCAAGAAACACTAAGGACAAGAATACACTGAAAATGGTCAATCAATCAGTCACTTTATTTTGTTCTACACATCAAATGGGCTACCTTCATTATAGAACACGTTTGACTAGTGGCTTTATTACATAGTTAGCTGGGTTTTACATGCATGTTGTGGCGTCTTTGGCTGCAAGTTTAGGACTCGGCGAATGTAATGGAAAAAAAGGACTCGTACAGGACATACATCTATAGGAAGCCGAGCCGGTCCTTGGTCGTTGAAGAAAACATGGCAAGTCACTTTACTTGGGGTTCCGAGACGGGTTTCTTACCTTACTGCCTGGTTGACTCTTCTCTCTTCAATCATTAATCAATCCCACTTTACGGATTTACATTCACCGTGCCTGTTCTAGAACGGAAGGTGTTCATCCATCTGTCCCCGTATGTATGTACATGTTCGTGGTTCCTTATTCTTTACTTACTTACTATACTTCATTCCTTTTGTATGTATTTGGTTACAATTTCCATCTTTACCGTGTTCTCCTCTTTTTTTTTACTTTTCTTTCCCTTTCTTTCAACCACCATTACCTCACCACTTCCCTCCTACAACCCTTCCTGCCCGAGAAAAAAAATCCCAAGGGAACCAAGTGCCAAAAAAGTCACGTCAATTCCGGCATTCACACCCCGCCCCTACCTTCCCCAAAAAATACCCATCAAAATTTATTGTCTCTTGTCTGTCTGTAGCCTAGCCTAGTACTTCTCGCCCGTCAGCATTTAAGCTATAATCAATAAAACCACGCCCCTGTAGAAATACGACACACCACCAAAAAAAACAAACACCATCTGGACATGCACCCCCTACTTCCCGAGTAACAACAATTAAACCACGTTTTATCGGTAATTCCCCGTCATTTTTTTTTGCTCGTTTTGGGGTCTAGCTACTCTTTAAGACTACAGGGCCATTGGAGCCCGCGCAGGCGAGAATTACTAACACACTAGATGACTGCATTGGGGTTGCGCTCGCCTTGCTTCGAGTACATAACGTCGGGCCTTTCCCATGGTTCGAGACGCCTGCCTTCATCTCACTGTTCTTCGAAATCTTTGAACTTGAAAAAATCATATATCCAGAGTTTCTTTGTTACCTTGTTTCTTTTCATTCTTGTCTTGTTCAACTTCCTGCTTTACTTGCATCGGAATATCCTTGTTGTCTTGCGTCTTTAGAGTCGTCCATTGTAACAACTGCCTCTTAGAATTCCTGCTTGGCTCCCCATTTTTGGCCAACACATAACATCATTTCAACACTTGATTCAACGCTTCATTTCAATCATCGTCTGTCATTGTAACAGACAAGTTCAGCATTAAGCGAAGCTTACATTATCGATTTACCTTGGCTATCGCTTGTTTAACCAACCTACTTCACCCTTCAACCCATCCATATAACCATCCGGCTGAGCCCTTATGGAGCCTCTGCCCAGAATAAACACAGCCTCCACCATGGCTAACAACTCCTACCCGCCGCCGTCTGAGCAACCCCGCTCCAGCAACGCGTCAAACACTACTCTTCCCGGAATTCATACCGTAAGAACATGATTGACACTTCATAAATCCGGCCCAAACTAACCAACCAACCATCTAGATACTGGGAGATTTAAACATTTTCGCCCCGAGGTCGAACTCCGGTAGCACTACTAATGGCACCGCTAACCCCGAGTCGCCAAACTACCAATTCTCCCACTCGCCTTCTAACAAGCGCCGTCGTTCTATTAATGATGACCCCAATGATCGCGCCAATCACATTCCTAGGGCTGCTTTCAGAAGCAGTGCGTCCCCTCGCTCTGCTGCCCTTTCCGCCGAACATCCTCGCGCCCATTACGATCCAAGAGTGGCTCATGACCCTCGGTATGATGCTCGGGTTTACCCGACGGCCCCAGCCCCAGGGCCCTCGTATGCCTCGGGACTTCCTCCCCCAGGCCCATCAGGCCCTTCACCTGCCTACTCGCCACACCATGACTCGCGTGCTGCTCCAGCGCCACAGGGAGGTTACCCATACCCGCCTGCTCCGGTAACCTACAACTCTCACTACGCTCAAGGTGCCCCGCCGCCATCTGCTGGCGCTCCACCATCTCAAAGCCACCAGGCCTATCCTGCACCTCACTCGGCTCATCAAGGCTACGCTTCTCACCCCAGCACCTATGGGCATCACCAGCAAAGTTACCCAGGATATGATGGGTATCAAGCTACCAGCAATGATTTGCGCACTCGTCGCCGTCGTGGTAACCTTCCAAAGGAAACCACAGACAAGCTTCGGGGCTGGTTCATGGATCACTTGACTCACCCATATCCTTCGGAGGGTGAAAAGATGGAGCTTATGCGTGCTACTGGACTCCAAATGAGTAAGTTTAAAACCCGTAACAGACGTCACATAGCAAGAAGCTAGTCTGGGTTAGATTTCAACGTCAACCCATATTAGCGGCTTTCCTTGACGTCACGACACACTAGCGCTAAACTAACCCCGCTTTTTAGATCAAATCTCCAACTGGTTCATTAACGCCCGCCGCCGTCAGCTTCCTGGAATCATCAACAGTGCTGTCGAGCGCGAGCAACAAGCCGCAGCAGCCGCAGCACCTCAACAGCAACAAGTGCAGCCGCACCAACATCAACATCAACAGCCACCGAATGTTCAGTACAGTCAGCAGCGATCATCAGCGTCTCTCTCTGAAGGCGACAACGGGAGTGCTTATGGCGATGACATGTACAACCGACCTAGCGTATAGGCATCGTGAGGAGTTGGTTGTATACGTCTGATTTGCCAAGTTTGCATCTTTTCTTTTCTTCATATTTGGGGGTTTTTCATTCATTTTGTTTCTGGTTGGTGGGATTTGCATTGATGGCGTTTATTTTGGGTTTATGACTTTTGACGACGTTTTGGGAGTTTTATTTTACTTTGCTGGGTTTTGCACGGTGTTTGGCGACGATGAAATTGGACGGTTTGCAGAACAGGAAAACGGCGTCTGCATGTGAGGTGGACCTGGTGTTTTTTTTTCCTTGGTTATGGCTTTTTGGCCCTGGGTTTTTTATAGGTTCTACAGCCGTCTTTTGTGCGGTTATCTTGAGCGTTTCATGACTACTTTTGTATATAGTCAGTCTCTGTAGTTCTCGTCATTCATTCCTACATTCAACATACAATATCATATACAATAGATACGAAGACTTTTACACATTCAAATGGTATAGTGCTAATACTTGATGTATACAACTCTTTCGGGTATTAGTCCTTCCGGAATAGGAAATAGCGTTATCTCTGGCTACTGTGGCGAGTTGATTAGACACTCCTCCAACAAAGTGCCACATGCCTATGGGTTCCACCTTATGTGCAGGTACAGTACGTGCTAGTAGCAATGGAATATGCCGCCACCAAACTAAATCTCATAGAAGTCAGGTCATATGTCGTATGTCAATCCTAAGCCGCTGACACGCTGACAGATGAACGAAAGAGAGAGGATCCATATACGCCCGTTTGGGAGCAGAAGTTCCCGTGTATGATGGAATGTTTATACTAAAGTACATTGATGTTTCTCCTTTTTTGTTTTTTTTTACTAAAGGACGGGTATACTAAAGGATTGAATCCATTTCGTCTGATGATTTATCTTGTTTTTTGAGATTTCGGTTGGTAGGGAGGTTGTTGTGGGATTGGTGGGATTACTGGTTTTGGTATTTATGTATGTATGCACATATGTAGATTTCGGAGTTTGTGGGGGTGCGGAGATTTTTTTGGGCTCGGGGATTTTGAGGTGAGGGTGGCGTGGATTTGGATGTATGTACATATGTATGTATGTATGTACGTCTTGGGGTGGGTTTGGGTTACCCATGGAGCTATTTTGACGTTGGCTTGTGTCTTGTTTCTTTGTGTGTATGTATGTACATAGCGTGCTTCTTTTCTTCGGGGTGTCTTGCTTGGTTGGTCTTGTTTATCGTATGTATGTACAATACATGGTGGGTGGGGGGTATATACGACTTTAACCATGTGCAAAGACAAAATCGCAACTTGGAAGTGTCACATTACTTTGGTTAACACACCTTTGTAGACTTGGGTTACTTATATTTTCTCCACATATGGACCTTGGTTACTTTAGCTTTTTTTTTTTTCTGAATTCCCTTGCGTGGTATTGTTGGTTGTTACACAATACCGTATGTATGTACATGTTCTCAGTCCCCGGGAACACAAAGACAACCACCACCAACGAACTAACCAACGAACCTCGTCTTAGAAAGTTATATCATTGTCCTAATGGATCCATGTACATTACATTACATTACATAGATACTCACCACCAAGTATAGAAAACCCCTCTGTATCAAGAAACCCCGTCTCACCTCCTCGAACGATCACGCAAAGGAAAAAAAAAAATAAAGAACACAAAACAAAAACAAATCTCACATCTCCTTTCCCGTCCTCCGCCCGGCCGAACGCCTCCGTGATGAACCCCTACCTTCCTATATGTCTTGTCTATCATTCTTCTTCTTCTTCTTCTCCATGTATGTACCAAACCCTTTTTGAAAAGAGACAAATAGAATAAAAAAGAAAAACAAGACAAAAACACGTACCCGCCCCCCGTTCGTCATACTCCTTGGTTGATCCGAACGAGTCTGCGTCAATGTGTCTTGTACCCCGTGACTTACCTGGCCGAGACCCACCTGTACCACCGACNCCGAACGCCTCCGTGATGAACCCCTACCTTCCTATCTGTCTTGTCTATCATTCTTCTTCTTCTTCTTCTCCATGTATGTACCAAACCCTTTTTTGAAAAGAGACAAATAGAATAAAAATGAAAAACAAGACAAAAACACGTACCCGCCCCCCGTTCGTCATACTCCTTGGTTGATCCGAACGAGTCTGCGTCAATGTGTCTTGTACCCCGTGACTTACCTGGCCGAGACCCACCTGTACCACCGACCCGTCGCCCGCCCGTTCGCCCCGTTTTACCGCGAGAGAAAGGGAGGTTTATCCTGGTTATTCTACGGGACATGTCTACGAGGTATGTAAGACGTTGAATAAACCTCCTCCCCCCTCGAAAAAAGTTACCGTGGCTTTTTTTTTTCTTTTACATGGAAAAAAAAACCTTGGTTCTCACCCTGCTACAAGACATCACAAGTGACGTGACACAAGACCCTCGCACACTAGGGTGACATCGGCGCACGACAATGTGGAGAGGAGAATGGTGAACGGGGGCCTTTGGTGTCTCGTGTGGCGGCGGCTGATTTGGGCCGTGGGTGGAGCCTGTGGCTTTGTCTGGCGCGGATGGGATGGGCTGGTGAAGGGGACGGGAAACGAAATAGGAGGTGTTTTGAGAGCTGAGATGGTGGGGGGTAGATTGGATATACGATATGTATAGTCATGTTATGTATATACCATACCCATATGTACATGTGTCTTTTTTTTTCACATGGGTTACTTACTATATAGGCGGACAAGGCACGGTGTTGAGGGGGGGGGGTGCCCGTTGTTTTAGATTGTTGTGTTGTACAGAGATACGGAATCGAATCGGGCAAGTGGCGTTGAGAAGACTGTGAGTTTCCTTGGTTAGTGAAGGTGGAGCTGATTCATAATGGACGTGTATGGACGTATGTACGGACATATGTATGTATGTACCCTTTAACCCAACCAGGGTGTCATAAAACAACGAAAAAACAAAAGTGACTAAAAAAGAAACATGCCGGACTTTAAGCCTTCATTCTCATTCTCTTGTTATCTCGCGCCCCTGACCTGCCATCGGTCCCGTCCACAGAATGATGGTCCACGATTCAACGACAAAAACACAAACTATCGTCACACGGCAGTTATCGCAACCCACCATGATGCACCACCAAATGCAAAAAGCCCAAACTAGATCCCCCCCCACCAGCCTGCCATTTGTCTCCATGTATGTCTTGTCTCTCCTAAACCACTCTATTCATTGTATGGGTTCTCCATTTTTTTTTCTTTGCTTGCCTGCTTGCTTGCTTGTCTCCCCTCTGCCCCTTCTGGATGTATGATGTTTTGACATGGAGACACCCGCCGCAAACCAAACAAACACACATGTCCGTCATGTCATCTACATATGTCTAGATACGTATATGTCCGGTATGTATGCATGTTGGATGCATATGCACCTGACTTTGCCTGACCTGAGCTTGTCCTGTTGGATCCCGTGCCTTGCTTTTTTGACCCTGCCACCGGCGAGTAACTCACCCGCCATCCAAAGCTGACAGCCTGTGTTCCATGCAGACGCCAGTAGCTACACAACGGGATGAGCCTGTCCTTCTAACCCGCCACATCTCCTGCAGTTTCCACTGTCACCTTCTCTTTCCCTCCACCATCCTTTAGTTGTGTGGCATCCTTTTTTGGTATTCTCTTACAAAGTACTCCCATCTTACAATATGTTGCCACATGTGTATGTACATACGTGGAAATATACACATTCTTGGGGTTTCTCTTGTTGTCTATAATGTACTTACGCCAATCACTCACTGACCTCGTCTGTCTGTTCGTCCATCCGTCAATCCATTCACACATCCATACATACTACATCATGCATGCAGATTTCTATAATTACAGCCAACTCGCCACGTTACGCCCATTTCTCTTCCCAAGCTGGCTTTCCGCCCCTCGTCAGATGAGGCGTCAAGATTTGTGGAGAAAGCCGGCTTTCCCGTACCATTACAGGATTCCTGGCGCATTCGGTGGACCCCGCCAGTCTTCCTTTTTGACACCTCAACTTGCTTATTCCAGAGGGTTTTGTCTTTGCAGATGATGGAGGGACGATGCTTACCGTGGTTGTGCGCCCCTGCTTGCATATAGAGGCGTCAGGCAATGTCGTGTTCACTTACGCTTCATCGAGTAACTTTCCGTTGTCGTCGTCCTTGTTAACCCGCCCTTTATAGAAGACAATGTGGTAGGGTTAGGTTTAGAGTACAAGGGTTATGGACTACAATGTTGTAGGCGGAAAGAAATGTTTGTGCGTGGGTTTTGAAGGGAGTGGCCGCAAAGTTGCGGAGGGTATGATGACCTGGTCCAGGCACTGGGTTATATTGTGAGCATATGGATGTGAGGATGAGTGAAAAAGGGCTAGGATGAACGGGATAATCATGACGATAATGCAGCGAAACGAGAAATCCATGAAACTAAAGGAAGCAAAGGATCATGCAGAGTGAATCAGCTCTGTAGGCGGCCGCGTGTAGGGGTGGGCTTTATGTATGTCCATGTATATTATGAAGCTTTTGAAAAGCAGGTGTATAGATGATGATTACATACATACGGGAGTGAACAGCTACATACAACGTCCAAGATTTGAGAATAAAGTTTATGAAATAGGCCGGGTAGATGCAGAGATTTGTGTCCATAGAAACAGGTTCGGGTTCGGTAGTGGAGCTGTTAGGGTGGATTGGGTTTAGCGAATGAAGGCGGATGATTTAAGCGAGACGGGTGAAGGCTTTGCGCTGATGATTTTACCTGGTTGGTTATTGAGGCGATTTTGACGTGACTGATTGACATGACGGACCGGTGGAATAAGCAAGGTTGGGTTGAGTTGAATTTAGTTGGGTTGAATTCGGGTTCGAGAAGACGAGAGAAGAGAAACTATTTCCGTTGGGGTGTGTGTATGTATCACCGATCATGAAGACTCGGAGGCTTTGGAATCTGAGTTTGTCATTTCATACATCTTCTTGCACATTTCCTTGCGTCTCGGGTTCCCGCTAGTTAGCTATGTACAGGAAAATCTTCACATAATCAGTCTTTTCTCCCCCTCCCTTTAAGCAAAGTTGCAGAATGTAAACTCCACTTCCATTGTCATCCTCCCGCCTAAAGTACCACTATAAACGAATAAACAATCGTCTAGGCGCGTCTACTAAAGTCATGGTGACTTTTCCCGGCAGGTAGAGATTTGTAGTCGGCCCGCAAACTTGTTTATTCTGGGCGTTTGGATGGGAAACCCCGCATTACAGATTACCTACAAATAGTATGTTGTATGTAACCTAGATACGCAGGTTAGACATATCATCATCATGACCCAACCAAGTGTCTCCTTCGGTATAGTTTTGACAAACACAGCCTCATGAAAATGTATTAGGCACGACCACTTAATAGTACCTCCTGACCGGTAATAATTTGTAGCTCGAGCGTTGATAATTACAAAGCTTTGACCTGGCATCGTTGAACATGATCTTTTGTAGTAGTTGATACGGACCAACTACAAAGTTCGTCATCAAGAAAGACATTGCCGCTTTCTAGTATGTAAAAAAGGTCTTCCCCTCTTCCTTCAAACACGAAGAAACTAGGAGCTGTCCGAGACTGAGACCTTTCCCCATCACAGTCTGACTTCAGGGTCATTGAGGATTTATAATAAAACATGTGATGGACATGTGACTTAGGTTGATGATTCTGTTGGATTTGTTAGGGCCACATGTTAACGATGATGATGATTCTCCAGGATTGAAAGGAAGAATCAGAGACAATCACCAACACCAGACAGTTCTAGATGTAATCCTGACAAGCAGAAAAAAAAACCTAGTGTCTACGCGCGTCAAAAAACCGTCCGCATCTCTTTTGACAGCGTATACCTAGCAAATAATGTGGGCTTTTTTTCTTCATCAACTAGCTCGTCTAATTCAGGCTACTATTTTCATTTTTTTGGAGTCTGAGGGTTCATTGATGTGGTTGAAGAATGTCAAGGAATTCACCACTTCTCATGTGCACATGTAATTCTTTCTTACCACCAAAGTTCTTGACATACTATTCGGAGGAGGCCGCCGTACTGTGTTAACTGGGTTCATTCGCCCCCCTTCAAAAGTGTTGGTTTCTATACATGGTGTTCAACTATTTCAGTGGAAAATCACCATGATCCGTCAACTAAACGGGGCACATCCANCTCTTTGTGAAGCTGTCATGTCAAGGACACATGCATCTATGTATGTATGTATGTATGTATGTATGTATGTAGTCTTTCCCCACGTTGTCTTGTGTTTGTGTGTCCTCGTGTGTCGGTCAGTGTCTGTTCACAAACGATGTTTTCTCGGTTCAGGTTAAGTGGGTTCTTTGAAATGCACCTTTTCTTCTTCTTCCTTGTACTGTTATATGTATGTATGTATGTATGTATGTATGTATGTAAATAGCGGCACATAAACGCGCCTTGATGGGTTAATCACACCCACACTATGTTATCTGACTATACCACCATTACAGTAAACTCTATGAATCTATTCATCCCTTGCCTTCCTTATCCCGGGGGTGACTTCTTTAGCTTCCATAGCTTGACAGCTTTCCCTTTCAAAAGGGAATTCTTTCTCCTAGGTACTCTCTAATTTGGCCCACTTAGTCTGTTCTCTTCATCCCTTCCTAAACCCCCGTAAATGAAGGATCAGGACCTTCTCGCAGAACCATATCCATTCTTTTCTGGTACCCAATCTAAACCCGTCATATTGGTTATCTTTGTTGACTGTGCGTGCTTCTTCTTATGTTGTATCGTACCTACCCACCCAATTGCCTGCTTAAACTCGGCACTCAAACGGGTCCAAAGCCCCGTCTATCATCTGTTCTCGATTCATACATATGTACCCCCATACTTATCCTCTAGCTGACTAGCTAAACTAATGTCCACCCACCCACGTTCATCGGAGCTTTTTCCTTCTCTTTTTACAATCTCAAAGAATCAAGATATACTCCGACAAAATCTCACATTATCAGACATCCCTGATCGGTGTTTCTTTCTCACACAATCATAAGCCTTGAATTCCTTTTATCTTGGACTTGGAATACACTATACACTATACAGAGCTACCTAAACTACTAGTGTCGTCAAATCTCAATTCACATTCCCCTCCCTGGCTCCTCAGCTCTGCGACTTACCAGGAGCTTCTTTTCTTTTTCTCGTCTTCTGTTTTCCTTACTATTGTCGTTGGTTTAGCCAGTAGTAATCCCACAACTCAGCTACTGAATAGCCCACGTTCGCCTCTCCAATAATAAGCAATTATACCCAGACGACGAATTTTGACGTTATTCTCCTCCCTCGCTTCTTTTTCCTTTTCTTCCTTGTTATTCTTTTTCGAATTTCTTGGGCTTTTCTTTCTTTTTGGGATCTTTAATTTTTTTTCGTCCCATTTGTTTGTTTCTGAAACTTTGAGTTTCGTGATAGGTTCGCCATGTCTGGCAACCCGCAATCAATCAATATGTCTAGCCAACTTCCACACATGGCTCACGGCATATCTTTAACGCCGCACGAGATTGCGCAAATGCAATCACAGTTTACACAACAGCAACAGCAACAGCAGTCGCATCAACCAACACACATGGCACCGCAGCAGCAACATCAACTACACATGCAACCACAATCACAACCTCTTCAGTCGCAAATGACTATGCAACCACAGCAACACGAATTATCGGCCTCTCTTTCACAGCAACCGCCATTGCAACCTACAGCTCAACCCACCATGATTCCTCAATTTCAACCGCATATGATGGCAGCGCAAACAATTCAGCGGGGAAGTGTCTCTGTACATCCCATTACAATGGTTGATCCACACCAACAGGCGCATCAAATCCAGGTTGCGCAACATATGGGTCAGCAACAGCAACAATCATTAGATCAACAACAACAACAACAACAACAGGTTTTTCAACAACAACCAGACCCACAATCTCACCGACAACAATCATTAGATCAACAAGTCTTTCAGCAACAACATCAGCAACAGCAACAGCAACAGCAACAACACCAACAATCAAATCTTATCTCGCCAACCCAATCAGACCCGCAAAGTCACCCTCAAACTCAACCTCAATCTAATCAAGAGACTTCTTCACAACAATCCGGAAATCACAACTACGACGACACCCACCTCGAACTTCTTTCGTGTCTCGCCTGTCGGGCCCGAAAACTCCGCTGCGACCGGACTCCCGTTACATGTGGGCGTTGTCTCAAGGGGAACCACAAATGCGAGTACCCTTTGTCACGACGGAAGGCGCCTTTGAAGCGCCGTAATGTGAAGGATCTTGAGGCACGAGTCGGTAAGGATTACACTTTGCTTTTTTTTTCCTTTTTTTCGTTGTTTCGTTTTTTGGAGGCTTTACGGTTCGTGGTGTCTGTCCGCTCGTCTGACTTGCTCTTGGAGCCCACTTGGACCCCGTGGGCCGGGTTGACAGCGGTATTATGACGCCCAATGCGCTGGGATGTGGTTCGGACCAACGTCATATCAGGGGCCTACGACATCGCGAACCAGTTATTGAATGTCTTTGCCATGTGATGCGAGTTGTCGCGACTTAGGTTGCTCTTCATCGGAGCGTTCCAAAGTCCGACCCATGATACATACTCACATGTGAAAGAGCTACAGGTAGCTTGGACATAGCGATGCAGACGTCAAGCGACGTGCCGCACTTGTGCACAGTCGTGCATAACCTTTCAAACCATCCCACCTCCTAAACCGGTCACTGATGTAACGACACACTGCAACGTTGACTTCTCGAGCGCTAGTACCAATCCCAATATGGCCATGGAACTGTTTGCTTGTCCATTTTTGTATGTACCAGCCCACTAACATGTCATAGTCCAACTTGAACGCGAGCTTGACACTTTTCGCCCTGGCTCAAACGACTGGGACGATGAGGGGAACGCTGCAGTTCCCGAGTCAGCTCAACCTAAAAGTATTCCCCGCAATGTCAACTCCGGAAGGGAACTCATGGAGCAGGGTCTCAGTGAGCACTTACCGCCCATCGAATTAATGGAGGCTCTTAATGAATATTATTTCAGCCGTCATTATTTCTTCGTCCCGGTGGTAAACCCCGGTCGCTATCGGGAGTCCTTCTATAGCGCTGCTCACCGAAGACCCCCGCTCTGTCTCCAATACGCTATTTGGGCAAATGCTGCCCACGAACATCCTACGTATAAAAAGTATCACGAAGTCTTTTATAAGCGTGCCCGACAATATGCTGAGCGTGATGAACTTCGTGGACAAGGAGAACATTTCCTGACTCTTGGTCACGCTCAGGCTTGGGTGTTAATTGCTGCTGAAGAGGCCCGTTCGTTACAATTTGGTCGCGCAGCGATGAGCTCGGCAAGATGTGTTCGTTTGGTACAGATGATGGGACTTCATCGAATGGATGTGGAGCAGGAATGGGCTGTCCCTGTGCTTGCCCCGCCCTCTAGTTGGGTTGAAGCCGAGGAGAGACGACGGACCTTTTGGGCGGCTTATTGTATTGATAGCCATGCTAGTTTATCAACTGGATGGCCATCGTTGATTAACGCCGAGGATGTAAGTTGAATCTAACCGGGCCAAAAAAAACATGCTAACCAAATATAGATCGGGACTCGCCTTCCTAGCTCAGAAGATTGTTTCATCGCAGCTAAGGAAGAGGCTGCTCCTACCCTCGAAGAGGCTCTTCAGGGTTCTCCATATTCCAGTTTTGCCGGAACCGTGGTCATCGCATACCTCTTCAACGGGATTCTCCGCCACGTCCAAAGACCGACACCCAACGACAACCCTGGCGACATGAACGGTCTTTTCTGGTCTCGTCACAGGGAACTTGATAAGATTGCAAGTGACGCTTTCAAATTTCTCCCGCCTAAGTTGCAGCTCCCAGAAAACATCTCTGACCCGTCTGCCGTACACACGAATCTGCATTTGTACGCCAGTGTGATTTGTTTGCATCATCAGGCTGTAGATAAGGTTTACGAGCACAACCTCTCAGACACCCTTCGGATCACCAGCGAGACGAGACTATTAGAATGTGCCGAGAAGATTGTCGATTTGATGCAGACTGCTCACGGAGTTATCGCCGCTAACAACTACAAGTCTCCACTCATCGCCCTCTCCATGTTCTGCGCTGCCTCCGTCTATATCTATCATCTCCGCGATTCACGTGGCGAAGGTTTGGGCAGTGCAGATATAGACCGTTTGTACTATATCCTGTCTACCATGGAGTCTATCGCCAGCTCGCACATAATCACTCGGTCCTTCCTTCAGCAACTTTGTTCTGAAATCGAATGCCATAACCTTAGAAATTGGCTTTCACATCCTGCTATTGAGAAGTTTGCCTTTGCAGGTACCACGGCAAGCGTCCCGTTGATTGCCCGTGGTCGTCGTCACTACGTTAAACAAGCCACCACATGCCATGTACCCGACATGCCTATTCTCACTATGATGGGAAATCCAACTGGTGTTACCCGGGAGTATGTCCCATTGGGTCCCGGAAATATCAGTCCAGGGATGGTGTTTGAGATTAGTGAAGACGACCAAATGGCTTCAGTTTATAGCTCATCTTCATCGCGCGTTCCAAATGAAAGTGGTGGTGAGATATCTAGTCCAGCTTCTTCCGACTCGAGGATGTCACCACATTCCATCCCATCAGGTCTCTTCCCACGCCAAAACTCAGTTACAAACCCGCAAGCCAAATCCGAACCGCCACTTTCCTTCCCGCAGCCACAGTTTCAACCACAACCACAACCACAGCCCCAACCACAACCGGTCCAACAAATCCTCCCCCAGGGACAAAATTGGGTTTTCCCAAACAATTCAACTGCTGATATCCCATTTATATCGCCCACGGGTACGAACTTTGTTGGTGTCCCAGTGCCGGTAGCGGTATCCGTCAATGAACCTATATCCTTCGACATGTCTCTTCCACATCGCCCCGTCCAATCACAATCTAATAACCCGGGTACACAAGGCCTCGATAATAGCTGGCCTACGACGATGTACACGGGTATAGAAACCGTGGACGTGGGTGTCGAGGGGTTCACAGCTGACGGTGAGGTGCGCTGGGATTGTGTAGTGCCGGATGGATGGGCGGGGACGTCGTCTTAGTGCTTTTTCTCTTTTGTCTTGATTATTTCTTAGCGTCTTATATACCCTTTTCTTTGTTCGGAGTTGGTTAGTAAGTCGCGTTTGAGCGCTTGCTTTGGATTAGGTTGGCTTGGGTTGGGTTGGGATTGTTTGGCGGCGTTTAGGCTGGACTTTGGACCAGAGTTTTTTTTTGAGTTGACTGGATGAATGAATTCTTTGTGTTTTTCATTATTTGTGTTTTATGTTGTGTGTGCCGTGATACTGTTGGTGTGCTTTGTTCTTGGTGAGGTGGGTTTTGTAGGTTAGGCTTGGTGGCACAACTAGGTGAGCTAGATGAGACAAGTTTAGCTAGCGACTTGTTCAGATTTCTATGTGCCCACACCATGTCGCCCTTAAAAAAACTATACATTCGTCCTTACATCGTTGACGTTTCGTTAGTGAGTACAGGTGATCCTGTAAATCGACAAAGTGGGGTTCATGATCCTCGGACATGCCATGTGTAACAAGGTCGACTACGAGGACTGCGCTAGTACATACATGCTAAATACCCGTGTTACCGCTGTACCTGTACTACCGAGAGAGTGGGGCCGTGGCGGGAGATTCTTTGTTCGATTGGTATGCTGAGAGTGTGGAATTAAGACGAGTGTGGGATTTGTTGATGTATGGTTATGGGGATTGGAGGGTGTTGTGGGCTTGTTGTTTGTAAAATAGGTCTTTGTAGTGAATGGCCTTTTATTTTAGAGAATAGTTCTGTGTCTTTGGGTGAAGGACTTGTCGGCCGTGTTGAGGATGTAGTGAATAATCGGACTCATTAACCTCTAGGCTTATTGACGTTATCAAATCGCTTGTTGACGACAGTGTACAGCGACAATGGCGTGAGATCTATGTCACCTTGTTTATTATTGCACCGCAACGTATTCGGCGTCTCTGATTCTCCGGCACGACACAGTTCTTGCCGTGCCTAACTAGTTTATAAATTCTCGTGATTACCGAATACCAAAGTCACGGCCCTTCATGGGATGCATCTACCGAGTGGGTATTCGGATGGACCTTCACAACAATGCGATTTACTGGAAGCCCGGTTATATACTGGACGAGAGGTTACAGAAGATGGTAGTACGGGACACTAGGGTCAACTGCATACCAAAAACGGTAATGTTGATGTTCACTGCGAAGAGTGAAGGGACTTGAATAGCTAGTTCGACCACAGGCATGGTAGTCTTGGACTTCTAGTGGGCCGTGATCGTGCTTGCCGTAGTGTAAGCACCGTCAATTGTAACAAAAAGGCTGAAATGGGTGGAGGGTGTTATTGAGAACACAAGAGGCATAGGGCATCCAGCTGAGCTGTTGGCAGGCTAAGGACACTCCTATAGCGGTACCGGGCCGTTACAGGCGGGACAACACTGTTATTCAGAGGATTATAGCCTGGAAAGGACAGGTTCGTTCCACAGCTTAGTAATGCAAAGCAAGGCACATCTACAAAGTGGAAGGTGTCTTGATGATGGAAGGTATAACTTGCTTCAACGATCAATAAATAAAAACATAGAGCTTGTACAAGGCTTGACTACAGAAGGGCAAAGCTAGTGTTTAGATATCCGTATCACTGCCTAGATTACAAATCGTAGTTATAAAATAGGCAATTTCGAGGTATGCACATGTTTATGAACATATACGGTAATTATTGTGATGGCAACTATGCCTTCCATCTGGATAGTAGGTAAACAAGGCCTCATTTTTGCCTATAAATTCTGTGTTTCCCCCCCTCTCTTCTCGTTGTTAATTCTTCTTCCTTTTCTATTCAGCACCAACAACAACATCGTCATCGAGAAGCCTCAACAGCACAATACTTCCCAACGACCATCATCTATACCAACGGTATCACTGCTTGTGCATTCTCTGCTCAGTGGAGAATAGCCTGCTGTCTTATCGTCGTGGTATAGATGATGTGTGTTATTGACACAGGTGCAACCTGGGTATTTCGTGAAGAGTCTAAAAACTGTGTTGGGCCTTGTTGTTCTGGTATGTTCATCGTCATCACTTACATTACATGCTTTGAGAGTTGTCTTATGTAGGTATCCATCCATGTCTGCCTGACTACACTACCGCTTCCTCTTGCCTTGTTGTGTTCCATTACTAACCATGTTGTTGAACAGGTGTCATCCTCAGGAGACACCGGGCCATATAGGATCCATCCTCGTCTGACTATCCAGATACCAAGGTCATGACCAACTTATGTACATAACAACATCCCCATGACCAACCCCGCGGTCATTGAATTCGACCATCGAATAAAGCTTGGGTATTGAGCCAGGCAGTCTGCGGGTGTAAAGCCAGGGTGAATTGATGGAAGCACAGTGGTCTATAGTAAGTTGATCTGCCTTCTTGGTGTTGGTGTCAGAAAAGGCTAACAAAACACCACCTCTGTCTAGCCTCGGTTGACGCATCAGTTTTGCTACGTCTTTGACATGCACCTGGATGCCCCATCCTGCCGCAACATGACAGACTTCCTGTTGTACATCACGTCCATAATACCATTATGGACTGGCTCGAATCTGTTGGAACACCATGGTGCCTTAGTTGTCGCTGGATCGAGCGGACAATTATGACATTATGGACGTACCGGGACCGATTGGCTATACCATGTGTTGCTGTTTCGATATCGAGCGGACAATTATGACATTATGGACCTACCAAGACCTATTGGCTATACCATGTGTTGCTGTTTCGATATCGAGCGGACAATTATGACATTATGGACCTACCAAGACCTATTGGCTATACCACGTGTTGCTGTTTCGCTATCGAGCGGACAATTATGACATTATGGACGTACCGGGACCGATTGGCTATACCATGTGTTGCTGTTTCGATATCGAGCGGACAATTATGACATTATGGACCTACCGGGACCGATTGGCTATACCATGTGTTGCTGTTTCGATATCGAGCGGACAATTATGACATTATGGACCTACCGAGACCTATTGGCTATACCATGTGTTGCTGTTTCGATACAGAGCAGACAATTATGACATTGTAAACCTACCTGGACTCTAGTAGTAGGTGTTGGTCCGGCTTACCTTATTGAGGATTCTTTGCTCATCGGTATGTTCTTCCTTCCCATTTTCTACTCCATAAGGCTTTGCTACATCGTGATACATATGGTCCAACGTCTCTCCTGTTACCATGTTGCTATTTACTAACACGAATATTTCAAGAACCTCTTCAATCCACAAGACCGAAGAGACTTTCATCCAGTAGCACTGTATGGATAATCCACTCCGTAATCGGCCATTACCATTGAGTTTACTTTCACCTAGACGACTGATATTTTGTCGGAGATCCTTGCTCAGCAGTAAGCTTTCCAGCCTCAGACGGATCACGTCCACGGATGTATCTAGGCTAGTCCCCGTGACTTTGGCTGTTCGTAACTTGCTGACATTCTCAATCCAGGGACTGCGTATCAAAAAAACATGCGTCTTGCACGAATAAAGCAACTATGATGAGTGTCTCCTACTCCTCATGTTTTGCAACTCGATGATTTGGTGATGTGAATTGGCGTCATGCCTGGTGAAGTTCCTTGCTCAGCGGTACGTTTTTATCTTTTCGAACTCTCATCCCTCACCCGAAAAGCCCTCCTATCTGGGTTGTTCGTGCTTTTCCCGCCCAAGTCTTGGTCATTTTTCCACATGTCGCTGACCGTCCATTTTAGGGATATCCACTATCATGACACTCTATTCACTACTACCAAGTGTGCCGATCTTGGTATTCTGTAGAGCTGCGGTGATCGGACCGCCATCATCATGAACTACCTCCCTGGGTTTCCTTGGGTATAAGCTGGTTTTCATGATTGACAAGATAATGCACCTCCATGTTTCCATCGATAATGGCTCCACTGTCGATGTCGGGGTCGTTTTTGATAACACTGGCACATGCAAACGTTTTCACAGTTTGTTTTAGCCGTTACCTGCAACTAGCAAAGGCACCGATCGTGGTGTTCTATCAAGTTGCGGTAACAGACGTTTCACTGGTACTGTCGTAACGCCACCACCGATACTACTGCATGGAAGTAGAAGCGATCATCGAGCGTTGGGGTTTGCGAAAAGAAGCCACGACGACAATCACGTGAAGTGTTATCTGCGTTGCTGGCAGTATCACATTCCAGACAGTTGAGTTGGTGTGTTACGTAGATTTGGTAAAACAGTGTAGGACCAAAGGCACCAATCACCGAACACAGCACCGATCGTGGTAGTTGATACGTCAAAAAGATGTCTGGTTGGGGGTAAACAGTCTATTAACATTCTCTATGTTTGCTGGTTGGTTTCGTGAGCCTGTGCCTGTGCCTGTTGGTGCGATCACGTTGTTGGTTGGAATGAATGATAACTTTGCTGTTGTTAGTGACTAAATACAAAAACAATCTATATAGCACATATCGCTACAGTGCATGCTAAGCTTTGTGTATTGACTGAGAATGAAACAACCAAATATTGATCAACCACTAACAGGTATATTGGGTCTAGAGAAGGAGAAATATGGCTTAGCCAATTGAAAACTCCTCTGCATAAAAGTTGGCTGTTGTTGGTTGGTAGTTTGATATATGCATTCCGTTTCATCATATACAAGACGGGTTGACACAACGTGACATGGACCATAGGAGACTTTGTGGCTACGTCTATGTCTATCAAAAACCTAATATCCGGAAACTCTCACCTGCTGAAATCTAAGAATTTCATGCCATTGGCGTAGAATCGGCCCAAAGTGTTACCTCGATTACGTGAACATTTGTTCTCTTCACATCTACATATGTAAACGACCCGGCCTATGACGTCAACCCCGGAGTACATCAGTGGTGATAGTGCGGGGGTACGGTCGTTTTACATTGTCACAAAGTAAATGATGGTGTATAAATATATGCGCCGCGTCGAAAACAAAAGTGAGAACACCAAACCCCACATCACCCAAAACATACATTTCTTACGCAAACTTAATATGTTCAAACAACTGATAAACCATGATACCTAACATACATGAACCTTCAAGACAAATACCCAAAATAACAAGCAGGAAACAGCAATCCAGAAGACACCAAGAAGACACTAGAGAAAAGACATACCAAGAGAAGCAACCAAGAAGACAACACAGAGAGTATTATGGAGAATTATCGGGGGGATGCATCTCCCTTCCTACGGCCATTTCAACGTTTGATTGTTTCACGTCAAGCCTCTAGTTGTCCTCCATTTCTTTCATAGCCTCCGTCAGCTTGACAATCGGCTCAAACACTTCCCATAATTCCTGAGTCCCGGAATACTTCTTATGGCGGTCCATGCGGTCAAGTTTGATAAGGAGGGCCACTATCGATTTACGTATTCGCCTAATTCTAGCCTTTGCTACGGCCCGGTCGATGTCTTCATCACCGTCGCTGTCCATGGAAACGTCGCCTATTTCAGCGACGTTTGTATCTGAGTCACCGGCTTCTGGGTGCTGAGGGGACGACTACTGTGCCGAGACTGGATGTTGTGCCAAGAGCGACGGATCGGGAAGCTTCTTATCTAGGGGCAACCCTTTTGGCACCTCATGATAACTTTTGCCAGATACAGTGCCAAGGGCGTCGATGAAGACCCATAGCTGGCTCGGGACAGCGTTTGCGAGGAATGCGAGCGCAGCCCGGGAGGAAAAGGACAAGACAGTGTCGAGAGCGTCGGTGAAGACTGGGAGTGCGGTCCGGACGGAGAAGGGGAAGGCTGTACAGAGACCGCAGGTGGTGTCCAGGATCCTTGACATCGATCCGCATGCCTTCAGTAGTGATGAGGAGAGTACCCCGCGATCGAGCGGGATACCAAGCCAGCCATTGCCATCTCTTTCCCCTCATAGCCGCGGAGGAAGCTCAGAGGATCCTGCGATAGCGAGTGGCAGTCAACCAGCACGGCCCCAAACACTGGCTATTGACTTGACAGGAGATGACTCGGATGGAGATACCTCTTCCAGAGCTAACCGACCACGGTCCTTTGAGCTACCGCTACACCTTGGTCATTCGTCGAAACGTAGAGCCCGGAACCGGTCGGACAGTGATTGCTTTGTCTTGGGAGAATCTCCCCGGAAACTCCTCAAGCCCGCCAAAGAGAGCCGCAAGAGCAGCGACGAGTCTGTGTGTGGAGAGTATGGCGGGCCGGTGAACGTTTTTTTCGGTGGAAAGTTCGCAGCGGATAGTGTCCAGTCGGGACTTGACCCAGGAGACCCGGCCGTCGTTACTACCCGCGCAACATGCAGAACCTGTGGTAACTGGCTTTATCTACTGTGAAGATAACACTCACAGCAGTGGTGAGCTGATTATCCCGGAGTTATTCAAGCAGAAAATGTACATGCCATGATATTTTGCATTGGCGGACTTTGGACTGCAAGTACATGACATGTGCGGGGGATTCCGTGGTGTATATCCGGGTTTTACTCCCAGCATGACGTCTTTCGGGCACTTGTGACTTATTCACATGTTGCGTATCGTCCCCGGTCTAGTTGCTCAACTGGATTAGGCCTGTTAGCCACTACTCTGACATATAAGCGCTAACATCATATACTTCCTCCATATGACACGACCACGCAAGAGCAAATCATTCTCACGTAACATGGGGTATTCTACCGCATAGTGGAAGTCTAAAAGGAGCTCTGTCTTCACGGAGTCGCATGCCTATTGGTCCATACACACGATATCCTCGTGTGACATTGTCCTGAATCGGTAAGTTACACCATGATAAAGAAAGACACACCATCCGATGAGGTAACACTATAATTAAATTAAGCAAATTAATGTTGATAAACCACCAAGTTTGTTCGCAGACAGTGGTAGTGGTCCGCATGTTGAGGGACGCTATGTTCGTAGATCGCCCTATGGAACTACATACAAGGGCCTTGGAGACATGAGTAGCAACGTTGAATGTCTAGCAAGTATTACCAACCAAAATGTCAAGGTCCATTTCATTGAAAGATCTCCCGCTTTTCAAAATCAAAGTTGTCTATTCACGTGTGTCATTCATGTTCAGGTCGTGGGTGCGCAACTAACCCTACCATTGTCACAATACGCCACTAACCCTAGCTCCGACTCAGTCTCATCACATCACGACAATTAGAATTCCGGGAACGTTATACAAGGTGAAGTTAGTACGTTAATCTGCGAGCAGTATAAGATAACCCACGGGTACACCTTGGGAATAGGAGAGCGGTGTGAATATAGTGTGGTTCGCTTAATGGTATCTTACTAAAGCAAAATATATGAAACTACCAACCAACAACAGCCAACTTTTATGCAGAGGAGTTTTCAATTGGCCAAGCCATATTTCTACTTGTCCAGACCCAATATACCTGTTAGTGGTTGATCAATATTTGGTTGTTTCATTCTCAGACAATACACAAAGCTTAGCATGCATTGTAGCGATATGTGCTATATAGATTGTTTTTGTATTTAGTCACTAACAACAGCAAAGTTATCATTCATTCCAACCAACAACGTGATCGCACCAACAGGCACAGGCACAGGCTCACGAAACCAACCAGCAAACATAGAGAATGATAATAGACTGTTTACCCCCCACCAGACATCTTTTTGACGTATCAACTACCACGATCGGTGCTGTTTTCGGTGATTGGTGCCTTCAGTCCTACACTGTTTTACCAAATCTACGTAACACACCAACTCAACTGTCTGGAATGTGATACTGCCAGCAACGCAGATAACAATTCACGTGATTGTCGTCGTGGCTTCTTTTCGCAAACCCCAACGCTCGATGATCGCTTCTACTTCCATGCTGTAGTATCAGTAGTGGCGATACGATAGTACCAGTGAATCGTCTGTTACCGCAACTTGATAGAACACCACGATCGGTGCCTTTGCTAGTTGCAGGTAACGGTGACAACAAACTGTGAAAACGTTTGCATGTGCCAGTGTTATCAAAGACGGCCCCGACATCGACGGTGGAGCCATGATCGATGGAAACATGGAGGTGCGTTATCTCGCTGATTATCAAAACCAGCTTATACCCAAGGAAACCCAGGGAGGTAGTTCATGATGATGGCGGTCCGATCACCGCAGCTCTACAGAATACCACGATCGGCACACTTGGTAGTAGTGAATAGAGGGTCATCATAGTGGATATCCCTAAAATGGACGGTCAGCGATATGTGGAAAAATGACCAAGACTTGGGCGGGAAAAGCACGAACAACCCAGATAGGAGGGCTTTTCGAGTGAGGGATGGGAGTTCGAAAAGATAAAAACGTACCGCTGAGCAAGGAACTTCACCAGGCATGACGCCAATTCACATCACCAGATCATCGAGTTGCAAAACATGAGGAGTAGGAGACACTCATCATAGTTGCTTTATTCGTACAAGACGCATGTTTTTTTGATACGCAGTCCCTGGATTGAGAATGTCAGCAAGTTACGAATAGCCAAAGTCACGGGGACTAGCCTAGATACATCCGTGGACGTGATCCGTCTAAGGCCGGAAAACTTACTGTTGAACAAGGATCTCCGACAAAATATCAGTCGTCTAGGTGAAAGTAAATTCAATGGTAATGGCCGATTACGGAGTGGATTATCCATACAGTGCTACTGGATGAAAGTCTCTTCGGTCTTGTGGATTGAAGAGGTTCTTGAAATATTCGTGTTAGTAAATAGCAACATGGTAACAGGAGAGACGTTGGACCATATGTATCACGATGTAGCAAAGCCTTATGGAGCGGAAAATAGGAAGGAAGAACATACCAATGAGCACAGACTCCTCAATACGGTAAGCCGGACCAACACCCACTACTAGAGTCCAGGTAGGTCTACAATGTCATAATTGTCCGCTCGATATCGAAACAGCAACACATGGTATAGCCAATAGGTCTCGGTAGGTCCATAATGTCATAATTGTCCGTTCGATCCAGCGACAACTAAGGCACCATGGTGTTCCAACAGATCCGAGCCAGTCCATCATGGCATTATGGACGTGATGTACCACAGGAAGTTTGTCATGTTGCGGCAGGATGGGGCATCCTGGTGCATGTCAAAGACATAGCCAAACTGATGCGTCAACCGAGGCTAGACAGAGGCTGTGTTTTGTCAGCCTTTTCTGACATCAACACCAAGAAGGCAGATCAACTTACTATAGACCACTATGCTTTCATCAATTCACCCTGGCTTTACACCCGCAGACTGCCTGGCTCGATACCCAAGCTTTATTCGATGGTCGAAATCAAGGACCGCGGGGTTGGTCATAGGGATGTTGTTGTGTAAGTTGGTCATGACCTTGGTGTCTGGATAGTCAGACGAGAATGGATCCTATATGGCCCGGTGTCTCCTGAGGATGACACCTGTTCAACAACATAGTTAGTAATGGAACACAACAAGGCAAGAGAAAGAGGTAGTGTAGTCAGGCAGACATGGATGGTGGCCTACACAAGACAACCCTGAAAGTGTGTGATGTAAGTGATGACGATAAACATACCAGAACAACAAGGCCCAACACAGTTTTTAGACCCTTCACGAGATGCCCAGATTGCATTTGTGACGATAACACACATCATCTATACCATGGCAATACAACAGCAGGCTATTCTCCACTGAGCAGAGAATGCACAAGCAGTGATACCGTTGGTATAGATGATGGCTTTTGGACAGTATTGTGCCGTTGAGGCTTCTCAATGACGATGTTGTTGTTGGTGCTGAATAGAAAAGGAAAAAGAATTCAAAAGGCGGAGAGAGGGGGGAAACATAGAATTTATAGGCAACAATCCGGCCTTGTTTACCTACCATTCTGATGGAAGGTAGACTTGTCATCACAATAATTACCATATATGTACATAAACATGTCCATACCTCGGAATTGCCTATTTTATAACTACCATTTTCAATATAGGCAGTGATCAGGATAACTAAGCACTAGCATGACCCTTCTGTAGTCAAGCTCTGTACAAGCTCTATGCCTTTGTTGATTGATTGCCGAAGCAAGTTATACCTTCCATCACCAACCCACCTTATACTTTGTATGTGTGCCTCGCTTTGCATTACTAAGCTGTGGAACGAACCTGTCCCTTCTAGGCTATCATCCTCGGAATAACAGTCTTGTCCCGCCTGTGACGACCAGAGACTGTGAGACCAGTATGATTCAACTGCCAACCGGGCCGTTTCGAGACTCCACCTCTCGCATGGCCTCAGTAAGACGACTAAACTCTTTCCACCCTTCTGTCACAAATGACAGTGCTCATACTACGGCAAGCACGATCGCGGCTCACTAGAAGCTTAAGACTACCATGCCTGTGGTCGAACTAGTCATCCGAGTGCCTTCACTCTCCACAGGGAACATAAATGTTACCGTTTTTGGTATACAGTTGACCCTAAGGTCCCGCAATACCATGTTCTGTAACCACTTGTCCAAAATATAACTAGGCTCCAAGTCCTCATTCGCATTAGCTATGAAGGTCCTTATTATCAACTGTACCCGACCGATGTCTCTAATTCAAGACCCGGCTCCAACATACCCTGTCCACACGAATCAAGATTCTAGATGGACATAGTCCCAATGGCTATGTCATACTCAATGAAGGCACGGTAGTGTATCATCTCGCCAAGCATCTGCTGCAACTTGTTCGGGGGAGAGGTTCAGAAATTTGAGGGTATCATCAATTGTTTAATAAACACAGCTCCATAGAACACCACGATCGGTGCTCTTGATAGCGGGGTACCATCTGTTATGAGACTGTATCCCTCGACGATAGAGGGCCAAGACCATATGAGTTGGGCGCCTGATGCTGCGTGGTACAAAAAGAAACCACGTTGACCGAAGTCACGGCCGAGCGAGGACGAGAAATTGAAACCCGATAAACGTACTACCGAACCCGGGCTTCCATTAAGAATGACAGAAACATACAATACCGGATGATGCAGGTGCGAAGCAAAGTCGTTAGGAGACATTCGTTTGAACTACCCTCTTTGCGTAAGACGCATGTTTGTGTATGTAAAGCTCCTGGTTAGTGATTGTTATCAAGTTACTAATAGCAAAGACACTGGGGGAACCGGATGCGCGATGGATTCGATTGTTGGTCCAAGGAGTCTAAATAATTAGGTACTAGGCTATATTGCAGTCGACTCAACACTTCCCCATCATGTCTCCTAGTTTTGCTTCGTAATTGAAGACAATCACAATACGTATCGGAAAAAATGACATGTGAATTCTAAACCACTCTGGATCCCGTGCACCATATCTTTTCATATGTGACAGTGACATCGCGGAGATTTCTTTCCGATATGTTTCTAAACGCGAAATGATGGTAGCATTGCTTCTCCTGCTTTGTCTTTGATAATGCCTACTCTCCCCCAGATACCAGTCACGCATGACAAACACTAGAAACCGATAAAGCAATATCTTGCAAGTATCGATCAGGCAGAGCCAACCAAGATACTCCGCGATCAGACGCGGCAACGGTCAGACACTTCATCCCCACCTATCGAACGAACGGACGTTGTAGATTTAGTCCGCAAGCTCGAATTTCCGGTAGCGAGCAAGAATAGATGGTCAAGGGGGATAAAAGGTCGAGCGAGTTTGCTGACGGTGGTGACATATTATCTTTCGTGTTGGCTGTTTATTTCTTTCGTAGTCTTGACTCTTTCTTTTCTAATTTTTGGTTATTTTTTTTCCTTACTCGCTTCCATTCGTTCATGCGTCAGGATTCACTGGCTGTGCCGGTTACGTTCGTTCTTTACTTTGTTGTGAAAGATTTTGTGTGAAGGTCCCCACGTTTTGCCCTTACCTTTTTCTCTTTGTTCTTTACGTGTTAGGAAGTGATTTGGCTTGCAGATCGTCTGTATCACCACCCAATTGTTCTGTTCAACTTCATCTGGTGTATCTGTTGTATCGCCCGTGACACATTGCGGGCACCGACTTGCAAACTCAGGTTGAGGACATCGCCAGTACCGTTCCGTCATCGTCTCTCACCTTCTCCGCGTGGGGCCTCACCACGGTCTATTTGCTTTGTTTTCAAGACACACAGACGCCCCAGCCAAGAACATTTCCGTGCGGGTTAGGTTCAATATTTTGGGTATTCTTTTCCATGGTGAGTTTGATAGCGGGGAGATAAAGTTGTTTCGACTTTGGTTGTCAAGTTTGATAGACAAGATGAAGCCAACTGGAGTTATGCCGTTGCCAATTGTTTAAGAAGTTTGAATTTTTAGAGCAAGGATTTGTATCATGTGAGAACTGAAACTTGAACTAACACTGATTTCATGTAGATTTGAGAGGTGCTTTATCCTTATTTTTCTCTTGAAACCACCTGGTTGGTTATTCATCCTTCGATTGAACCTTGAATCCTTGGTTTGTTTTTGTCTCATTCATCGTTCCACAACTTTTAAGTATGTACCTGAATCTCGATCTCTATCTCGAATGATTAGCCAGGGACAATGACTTTTTTAGTTGATTATTTTCCATGTCTCACTAAGAAGTCCTCCGGCTCTCAGACCGGACCTTTCTCGTCATGTTACAGAATATAGTCATTGCGGGGATTTAACCAGCCAAGCTAACTTTAGCGAGCAGCGATCGACTAACCGGGGTCTACCGTATAAGACGTAACCATGGACGCCGTTGAAAATGTACCATCCGGTCTTTCCCGGCTACGAACCTTTCGATCCAAGGGACGACTGCAAAACCCATACGAACTAGACATCGCCTCACCGACCGAAATTCTGGAAATCCATCAGTCGACCGAGGTTTCAATCATCAGCGAGAGTAGCGACGAATGTTGGCAGGCCCAACCGCAGACACAAACGACAATCACAGCAGAAGGCATCCCACGCATATCTCATGAGAGTTTAACTTCGCCTACGGAAAAGTCAAATTCGCAAACTAAGTTGCACGGTCACGGATATAGCCGCAGTTTTAGCCAGACTTTGGGCGTTGCGACTGTCGATATGCCGACTTTGATGAGCAGCGGGACGGTACCGCCAGTACCCAGGATTAACTATCGCAGCCCGGAGGCAGAGTTTGTTGACCCCATGGTTAGCGCCGATGGCCTGTTTATCAACGGGCTTGCCTCGCATCCTGGTACTGAACCTTCAGTCACACCGAGGTATTCGATGACGTCGTTGAATGTTCAAACTAGTCATGTCTCGCCCGCCATTCGTAGACCCGACGGAATGTCGCCGAAAAAAGAGGCCGCAAGGGCACCGCCACAGAAACCTGTGTAAGTTATATTCCTCTTTTGTCACCCGATGCATCAAGGCAGTGCAAGTGCATGGCCCTGTATTTACCATCTTTGTTAAACTACTGCCTACGGATGCTGTGATTCTTGGTACAACAGTTTGTTATTATCTTGGTTGTCATGATATGACAAAGACCTCAGATAATAGCCACAGACAAAGAACCAACTTCGTCTCATGACTTTACATCTTGAAATAGCCACTTTTGTTTTGGCCCTTTCCAGTGTCATCAAACGCCAGTGCACCGGGCTTAAAGCCTGTTCCTGTGTTTGACAACCACTGCCAATCAGTGCAACATGGCTCCGACAATAGCCAGGGGTCTAAACAGCAGGCAATCACTATAGCCAATCATCCCGAAACACATGATAATACCACCATTTTTGTCCTCCAATCTCGCCCGACTAACCTTTCCTTTTTTATTTAGATCTCATTCACAAAATCCTCGCGCGACTAGACCGTTGCAGCAGTTACCTTCTCTTTCTACAGGTCCGGTACTTGACTTTTCCGACTCGCTTCGTTCATCATCTATATATTCGCACCCTTCGCCACCAATTTCCAGTGACTCCATTGAGACTTTTGAGTACCATAGAAAACCCATCATCATCGATAAAAAGATGCCCGAGCCAATTAATATTTCCCCGCCTAGTTCGCCCGATCTTGCTGCGCAAGACGAGCAGACTTACGATGTCTCCCCGCAAGAGTCATCGGACGAGAACCCCCAAGCCAATGTCTCCCCTTCAAGGAACATCCCACATATGCGCCGTGAACGCAGGGAACAACGGAATCTAGCTGCAAAGGCGTCTAGAGGACAACTACGACTAGACCAAGGACATACAGACAGCTCAGGACGTCAAATATTCAGAGTTGCACAAGGACAAGAGATGAACTGGGATGCCATGACTGGTGAACCAACTTTGGGACCTGGTCGCTCAGCACAGGTTAAGCCTGCTGAGTATGCGCGGGAGTTTGGATCCGGGTCATCAGCCGAGCCAATGGCAAAACAGCAGAGTACCATGGCTAAGTTGCGCAGTGCGCAGGCAAATTTGAGTGGGCGATTCCGCAGCAAGAGGGCTGTATCACAGCCGCAGAAACAACCGGTGCCTATCGAGGAGAGACCGCAGTGGCAGGGTGGTAGTGGACGGGAAGCTATTGTGCCGAGAGTGAAGGACACCAACACGGGAGCTAAGGCGAGAAGAAATATCTCGGCTTCAGAGATGGAGGGGTTGGCAAGGAAGACAACGGGACTACAAATCAGTGCGCCGTTGGGCATGTCACCACAGAACNCACGATGGCGGCCATCTTTCCAAGCAGCGTGGCCCAGTCTCACCACCTCGTCAAGTGCGGAATGTAGCGAACGAACTGCCTACTCCGCCTAGTTCCGTCGACCGCAAAGCAGCTGTAACCCGCACACCCGCTCCTTATGAAATCGCCATGCAACAAAGCCCAACACGTCGAATCCCGGCGGATCTTCAGTCTGTCAACTCTGTCCGTCGTAAACCGACACCAAGTCAGATTACTGCTGCCTCGAATATGTCAAGTACCGCTCGGGCGCCAAAACCTGACCCGATTCGCCAGACGCCAGAGCGTAAGAATGTTAGGGATAGCCTTGGGACGCCAGAGAAGCCAATTAAGATGAATATCCAAGGAGCATGGTCGCCTGCCATGGCTAAGGAGGGTATTCGTACTTCATCTCCTGTTAGACAGGCTTCGTTAACGTCACCGAGAATTCCTGGTTCTCCGGGAGACGCTGCTTCTCGGACCCCAACAAACATCTTCAACTCGGATACAATCTCTCTTCATAGCTCCGCGCCAGGGGTAAAAGCTCTTCCCCCGGCACCACCTGTCTCTGGCGCCGGCGACCGTGTGACACACCTCGAAGGTCTTCTTGTCGATTTGTCAAACCGTCGGATTAACATCAGTAAGGCGATGCAGCAGATTACTGAGCTGATGCCTCGTGACAATCTGATGGCCAGACCGGAGGTTGCGCGAAGACGGGAGGATGAAAAGGAGAAGGTTAAATTGTTGGAAGAGGAACTTGCGACAGTGCAAAGAGAAGAATATGAATTGGGGATTAAGCTGCATCGCGCTTATAAGAGGCAAGCCAGAGAAGAGGAGTTTGAAGGAGGTGCGGGGTTGTGGGTTCGCAGGGCAGCGGATGCTTAAGGTGTAGCGTATATGATATCCAGATATGTTTTGTTTCTTTTGTTGTAATAACATTGTTTTCTCCAATTATTTCTTCGGGACCTTCTTGTGGTATGCTGACACCCGCATATGTACATAGTTCTTACTCGGACAATCCCCACAGGAACCCCGTACACATGGCGTGCATACTTCGAAGATTTGGAGATTCCCTCGCAATCGGGCTAGCTCCCCACGAGTCTGCGCACTCTCTGGAGAAATGCCTACCGATCAAAAGATTGTGTCACAATGAAGCAGGCTGATATTGTGTCACAACTTATAGTCCGGGTTGTTCATACAGACGGTAGATTACCATGGCTAATGAGTGGCTGTCCGATGCTTCCGCGGGGTTTTTCCGGGGCGGAAAGAAATATATAAAGTCTTATGAGATGCCCCTTTGTTGTTGAGAAGGAAAGACTATTGAACAATTACAAGCATCTTGGTTATCCTCTTCTTCTTTACAATGTCTTACGTTATGGGTGCTACTGGTCGGGAGACCACGGGGACTGCCTCGGCGATTTCCTTTGAGGGTATGTACTCTGGGTGATTGTCGTAAGAATGACATGTTAACGATTCCAGATTACTGCGGTGTCAACAACGCCCTTTACGAATGGGCCGACAGCTACGATAGCAAGGACTGGGCCCGTCTCAGTCGGTGCATCGCCCCTACTCTCCGGGTACGTCTTTTTTCCAGTCCAATTCCATACTCTACTAACTCACCCATCTAGATCGACTATACCTCCTTCCTCAACAAACTCTGGCCCGCCATGCCCGCCGCCGAATTCCTCGCCATGATCTCCGACCCTAAAGTCCTCGGCGATCCCCTCCTGAAGACCCAGCACTTCGTCGGAGCTTCCCGCTACGAACGTGTCTCTGATACCGAAATTATCGGGTGGCATCAACTTCGTGTGCCTCACCAGCGGTTCACGGATGCCTCGATGACTACCGTTAAGGTTAAGGGACATGCTCACTCGGCTAACCAGCATTGGTACCGTAAAATTGATGGGGTTTGGAAGTTTGCCGGTTTGAACCCCGAGATTAGATGGGGTGAGTATGACTTTGACAAGGTCTTTGAAAGTGGTCGGGAGGAGTATGGCGAGCAATAAACGGCCGTGTATAACATAGTCTACTCTCAATATATCAATCATACTGTTGCGAATTACCGGTTTAGGAAGATCGTGTTGATTACATAACTCGCCAGCTGTCAAACACCCGCCAGCTGTCAGACTTTGCGCCGACGTCACTTCCCTTTTGGGTGTCGCAAAGGTCCATTTTCACAAGCTTCATATTCTTCATCAATTCCACAAATTCTCAACCACATCCATCCACCAGCCGAAATCAAAATGCCCAGCCAAGAACCCAGTCTCGACGAAATCCAATGGAGTTCTCCAGCAACCGTAATGAACGAGTACGGCTCGATCCACAGTAACACCGTTCTCTTCTACTTCTCCCACTCGCCATTCTTCGCGCCAACCTNTTCCCTTTTGGGTGTCGCAAAGGTCCATTTTCACAGGCTTCATATTCTTCATCAATTCCACAAATTCTCAACCTCATCCATCCACCAGCCCACATCAAAATGCCTAGCCAAGAACCCAGTCTCGACGAAATCCAATGGAGTTCTCCAGCAACCGTAATGAACGAGTACGGCTCGATCCACAGTAACACCGTTCTCTTCTACTTCTCCCACTCGCCATTCTTCGCGCCAACCTCCAATAACGCAATCCTGTTTAACCAGGCTATGCACAATCAATCTATGCATCAACTGTTGACTACGCGTGAGGCTTTTGAGGGGAGATTACGGACTATGTCGGGGTTGGAGTTTATGGTGGTGGAGGAGCCGGCGGTTATGGGGCCCGGCGCGGGAACGGGCGTTT
>JSUI01006433.1:0-64376 GCA_000833645.1 Huntiella omanensis
CCACCCATCCACTAGTCCCGCCCCCGCCACTAACACCCATAAGTCTCCCCGCCATCCGCGCCTGTCTCTTCGACATGGACGGACTCCTTCTCGACACAGAAGACATCTACTCCCGCTGCACCAACGAGATCCTGGCGAAATACAATAAGCCGCCTCTCCCCTGGTCCATCAAAGCGAAGCTCCAAGGACGTCCGGGACCTGCAGCCAACGCGCTCTTCCGTGAATGGGCGGGCTTGCCTATCTCGGCGGAGGAGTATCATCGGCAGTATTATGGCCTGCAGGCTTTGTATTTTCCGGCGGCTAAGCCGTTGCCGGGGGTGGAGGCCTTGTTGGCGGGGTTGAAGAGGGCGGGTGTGTATATGGCGTTGGCGACGAGTGCACATGAGGCGAATTTTAAGTTGAAGACGGGCCATTTGGGGCCGTTGTTTAGTTTGATTCCTAAGGAGCAGCAGGTCCTTGGTGATGACCCGCGCATTCCAAAGGGTCGTGGAAAGCCATTGCCGGATATTTATCTCGTGGCTTTGAAGACTATCAACGATAGACTGCCCAAGGGGGTTCCTCAGATTAAGCCAGAGGAATGCCTCGTCTTTGAGGATTCCGTGCCGGGAGTGGAAGCTGGGAGACGTGCGGGAATGCGTGTGGCTTGGGTTCCTCATAAGGGACTGAGAGCCGAGTACAAGGGACGGGAAGATGTCGTTTTGGCCGGACGGACTGGGGAAGCGGGACTTGTTGAGATGGAGAGTTTAGGACAAGTCGGGGATGGCTGGGCGGAGGTCTATGAGAGTCTCGAGGGCTTTGATATGGCCAAGTACGGGGTTAAGATTCCCAAGTAGAAGTAGATTATTTGGGCTTCATTTGTTTAGTTTGCTTTAGTTTCCTTTATTTTATATCTATCCATCATACCCATAATCGTCGTTCCGTGGAAGATACCAATTCTGATAAGGATGATTCGGCAACTTGAAATCCGCCTCGCGCAATGGATTACCAATTCCTGTCGGCACATCCACGAATGGGACAGCCGTTTGAGATGCAAAAGCATGGGCTTGTGCCTGTGCTTGTACATGTAGAAGATGGGCTTGTGCCTGGACTTGCGCCATACGTACTGCTTGTGCCTGTTTTAGTTGAGCGGCTTGCATTTGGAATTGTTGACAAGGCTGCTTCTGCGACGGCGGACGAGTCGGGAGGTTTCGTTGAGAGATTGTAGTGACGCTGGACGTCCGACTATGGGATTTCTCTTCGCCCTCTGTTTCCCAGCCCCATGCCCTTTTCAAGTCGGTTGATACATGGCCTAGTGGCCAGCATCCTACACGACTTAATCGGTCAACTATCTCAAGGACTTCCTCCTGTTCCGACTTTTCCGTGAGGATGCGGGCACAGGTTACGAGAGTGTCGCCGGCTACACAGGTTAACCCTCTGGTATCGGTGTGAGCGAGAATTCCACAGAGTTGGTGTGCGTGGTGAATTTGTAAGTTGTGCATCTCCTTGCTGGATGGACTGGATTCTATAGGGTGTGTTGAGGCGAGAAGACATTGTGCAGTGTGGAAAAATAGACGGGCTACTATGGCGGTTGGTTTGACGAGCCTAGATACTGTTAGTTTTTTTGGGGGGGAAGAATCCCGGGGATGTCCGAGGAACTTACCAAACTTCTGGAAACGCAGACCGGCTGCGTGTCTGTGAGGTATACAAGTACCCCAACGGTCTAAAAAACTGAGGACTCCCTTCATTCCATTCATCACAAAGTCTCTTTAAACCTTGCCATTCAGCCAATCTATCACTGGCATAAACCTGTTTATCATGGGCTGTNACAATATACACCATCCTATGTACCCATACCTCTTCTTCCGAATCTTGCATTAAAGCTTGTAGTGTTGAATTGTCGCTTGCGTCGGAAAAGGCTTTACTTGAGGGAGATGGTGACGGTGGTGCATAGTCCATGTTGACTTTCCACTCATCAGGGTTCCATGTTAAACTCCATGGATTCTGGAGACAAGAAAGAACTTCCAAACCAATGTTCAACCAGAAACACGCCCCGCCTATCCCCTTGGAATACGCATTCCATCGACACTCTTTAATCAAGGCGCGGGCCCCAATGGTATGAATCAAGGTCTGATTTTGGTCTTTCCCTCTATTCATCATCTCATAAACGTGTAATACCGTCGCCGTAGTCGCACACTCCGCACTGGATAGTTCCTCTCGATCCGGATTTTTCAAGTTGAGAAGCAACGCTGTCGTAGCTGTGTTATAGTAATTCAACGACTTGCTCGCATCCGGTTGGTTGTTATTCATCAACGACATATGTAAAGCACCACAGGCTAAACACGCGTTATATANGGCTTTACTTGAGGGAGATGGTGACGGTGGTGCATAGTCCATGTTGACTTTCCACTCATCAGGGTTCCATGTTAAACTCCATGGATTCTGGAGACAAGAAAGAACTTCCAAACCAATGTTCAACCAGAAACACGCCCCGCCTATCCCCTTGGAATACGCATTCCATCGACACTCTTTAATCAAGGCGCGGGCCCCAATGGTATGAATCAAGGTCTGATTTTGGTCTTTCCCTCTATTCATCATCTCATAAACGTGTAATACCGTCGCCGTAGTCGCACACTCCGCACTAGATAGTTCCTCTCGATCCGGATTTTTCAAGTTGAGAAGTAACGCTGTCGTAGCTGTGTTATAGTAATTCAACGACTTGCTCGCATCCGGTTGGTTGTTATTCATCAACGACATATGTAAAGCACCACAGGCTAAACACGCGTTATATAGCATATCTGACTTTCGCGAGATATACGGGATACTTTGGCTGAAATGCTTCTCGCGATCTAACCAGTCCATCCATACACCCACCTCCCGGACGTAGACTTGGAGGAACCCAAGTTCCTCGGGGGAACTCACGTATTCACAGTCACTAGGAATTTTCAAATCGAGACTTGTCGAGACTGGTCCGTCGGAAATGGCCCCGCTGGCAAGAACACTAGGTTGAAGAGCACCCCTTGTAGGTGCCGATGAAAGATTTGATACCGAGGCGGGTGAAGATGGATTGAACCCGGAATTTTCAGCTGTCAAGAACGGGTGGCTTGTAGGTGGACCAGGGGCCGAAACGGAGTAACTGTGAGTATGTGTGTGGCGACTAGGGTCGTTTATGGGGATCCATTGTGATGGACCGGTCAAGGGTGATTGGACTCGGGAATCTATAGCCGGTGAACCCCTTTGAGTGGTGGTTATTGGTGCAGATGAAGAAGGACTCTGAATGGGTTCAACGGGGTATCTACTTAACCCTCCTTGATATTCCCCGGCAATCAATCTCGACTCATCTTGAAAAGAAACTATAGCAAGTCTGTCAGTACTACAGCATGAAGCCATCTTCCCCAAGTAAACTCACCGGCCCAATCAGAAGTCTTGGGAATCAACATATGATCCTTCACACGCACTTCGATGAAATTCAAGCGAACTCCTCGCTTACACTCGCGATTACTCTTTCGGCAATTCAAACAATCCGGCGTTGCCTCGTCACACTTGAGATGTCTCTCTCGACATGTCAAACAGCCCGTCCGGACTCGTTTTGACTTTGCGGGGGGTTCTGCGGGAGTGTCTGATGGTGTTGCGGCTGGTGGTTCAGCTTGATGACTTTCTTTTCGTCTTTTAGATGCGGGGTTTCCGGGTGGTGATGAATCATTTGGCGAGAGGCCCTGAGAAGGACCTTGACGATGTTGCGACATGATGATGGGTTATATGAACTTTGATAGAGGAAAGACGAGAATCTGGCATCTTTGTTAGTTTGGAAGGACTTGAATCAGGCAGTTTGTTGGATTTGCTTCTTTTTGTGATCAAATTTGTGGACGGTGTTGCTTGGTGGGTCTTACAAGTTATGTATGGCAAGACAAACTAAGAGCGAGACATGGGATGGGATAGAATGAGTATCGATTCAAGTTGGCACATGGGCGGAATGAAGTGATCGGATCGGATCGGATCGGATTATGGTGTGAATGACGGGACGGGAGGGTAGTGTTGGTGTTATGAAATGATTAGATCTCTTTGGTGTATCTTGTAATGAACTTTCAAACTCGCGACCAAGATCGAGATGTGTAAAACCAGTAAACGGTGTAACCCAATACCAAGGCAAAAGAAAAAAGAGGGGCTTCTAAACAAGGTGATACACTCTTGAGAATGCAGAAAAAACATGGGGTTTGATGAACAAGTAAACTACTAATTCATAAGATGCCAGGAAAAACTTGTACTTGAAGTGTCCGTGAAAAGGATAATTCAGGATGCAAATGGATGGTAGTACAATGTCCAACGTGAAGATGCATGACAGGTAGAAAAAAAGGAAGGAAGGAACAAAGTAACGTGAATAGACCAGAGAAGACAAGAAGTCAAATGACTAGAATCTTGAAAACAGATGTACATACGTAAGTGAATACCTTTTTGTTTTAGGTGGGGTTGAAAATATGTGATATAGAACCAGTCATAGGCTGCGTATGAATCGTGAAAAAGAGGAAGCCATGAATACAGAGAGAGTCTTTGGGTTTCTCGTTATCGTGGTGGTGATACAGAGAAGGCAAACTAACGGCCAGCTACGTTTACGAACGTGGCGTTTATCCGTTGGAGAGATGGTAGGAATCCTAAGAGTAAAAGAAGAAAAAGAATAGAATAAGAAAAGTGAAGAAAAACTGAAGGCAAAAAAGAAAGGCGTTTCACATGGCCTAGATAGTAAGAAGCAGAAGAAGAAAAAGAACAAAAGACCAGCTTAGTTTCTTTCTTACTTTCTTGCTTGACTTTTCTTTTGCTTCAGACTTCTGTACTCCTCTAATAATCCTTCTTAAACATTCCAAAGAACTACATATGTATATGCCAACACCGACATGTCAAGTAGCCCAGAAACCCGGTGGTCAACCGACTCTAAACGGTCATCAAACCAAGCGAACGCTCGTGAACGGGGCCTAGCCACGACCTATTTTAGACACCGTGTGATCGCCGGCACTGTGAATGTTTGAAACGGGTAGAGGGGATGAAGAAGAGCAGAATGAATCTCTTTTATGATGGTATGATATGTACGTACCGTGCCGGAGCCGGGGATTTCTTCTTCTATTTGCCTTGTTTTTATGAATAACCTGGTTTCACACAATATGATGGCATAAAGTAAAGGGGTTTAGTATTGTACGGTTACAAGTTGTTTTGTTTATAACAGCTCACGGATTTTTTGCAACATTAGACATGTACCGTGGATGAAGAACGGGACGATCCGTGCGTTAAACGATATATCTTGATAACTTGGAGCTACTGGAGCTACTAGAGCTACATATGTACAATACAATACAACACGCGGTAGTAAAGAAGTAAAAGAGACAAGCTTCTAGAATGGTCAACCTCGTTAAAACCTCCCTTTTTGAAAAACTTACTTGGCTCAGCTTTGACGGGCTCCCTGCGCAGCTTGCATCCTACAATGCATTCTACTGCACTGAAATGACTAGGTATCTGGTTAAGCGGAAATACGACGCGCTGTAGGAAGTGGAGTTTTTTTTTCTCTCATTCGCGTATTCTTGAGCATTGAAGATGAATTGGCATTGGACAGAATGTAGTCTGGCAGATATCCAAAAGTTGTGGATCAAACTGGTTGTTAGCTAAAACTTTACCGATGTGTCAGTTTAAGCGGGGTGTTGAATGGTTCTATGAAGGGAATATCATACATACGACAACGGTNTTAAGCGGAAATACGACGCGCTGTAGGAAGTGGAGCTTTTTTTTCTCTCATTCGCGTATTCTTGAGCATTGAAGATGAATTGGCATTGGACAGAATGGAGTCTGGCAGATATCCAAAAGTTGTGGATCAAACTGGTTGTTAGCTAAAACTTTACCGATGTGTCAGTTTAAGCGGGGTGTTGAATGGTTCTATGAAGGGAATATCATACATACGACAACGGTTGTCGGCAGATTCCCGACCTATCGGCTGTCTGATATTCGATGAACATGAATGACCCAAGGACAGTGCGATTTTTCGAATTTGATAAATAAACACTGTGTAGACATGACGGCATAATTGGAACAACCATCTATCTATACATGAACAAACTTTATCTTGATGACTATCAAATATGTCAACTGATCAAATCCCCTCACCAAAGGCTATTCTACGCGGTCACTCGGCGTCAATTACCCAAGCAGTATTCACTGATGGTAATAGTTTGTTGGTAACCGGAGATTCAGATGGTTGGATAATTGTCTGGTCGACTTCCTCACTACGTGCCGTATCAGTCTGGCGAGCTCATTCAAAAGGGATCTTATCCATTCTCACTGGTTGGGGAAATCGACTCATCACCCAAGGACGGGACAACGAAATCACAGTATGGACCAACTGGAGAGATCTCGGCGGAGTCACTCCGTTGGTAGGCGTGGCAGACGGGTTACCAAGTGTGGAGGTAAAAATTCCCGTGAATTCTATGAATTTCTGTAAGGCCGAGATGACGGCGGTTGGTGGGCTGGATCTAGAAAGTGCCGAGGAAATTCTAATTGCGGCGCCAAATGCGCTAAAACTTGAGGGGGTGAGTTGTTGGTCTCTAGTAGTGGTCTTGGCTAACAAGATAGGTTGATATATTTCATCTCCCGAGTCGATCAAGAAAACATACGGTAGTTGTAGCCGAAGGGGCGGGAATGGTTATGGGCGTGGCAATCGGCTATCCGGATGGGAAACTTACCCTTAGCACAGCCTATGAGAACGGCCAGACAACCATTGCCCAATTAGAAGGGGACTCTTGGAACTTAGTATACTCCGTCACTGCCCATATTCAACCTATAATGTCTCTAGGAAAGTCTCTCGATGGAAAATCACTTTATACATGTGGTGCTGATGCTATAATCGTCAAACACTCCATCCCCACAGACACTCGGACTCTTCAAACGACTCCAACCCGGGTAATCGACACCCGCCATGCCGGAAAACAAGGTCTTTCCGTCCGCTCCGATGGAAAGCTTATTGCTGTTGGTGGATGGGATTCCATGGCCCGTGTCTATAGTGGTAGTTCACTTAAAGAAGTGGCCGTGTTAAAATGGCATGGGGCCAGTTGTTTCTGCACGGCATTTGCAGAGATTCTTCCTGATGAGACACAGGCACTTCAGAAAGGGACGCTTACAGAGAGACGAGCACAACAGGCTAGGAGGACACACTGGATTGCCGTGGGCAGTAAAGATGGACGAGTAAGTCTTTGGGATTTATTTTAGATTGCTTAGCCTAAAGTCCGTTGATATAGTGGTTTTTGAATTTCTTGCTGGATCGTTCACCCGTTCGGTGCATGAACTGGTCACCTAATATCTCAAAAACGAATTCCTTCTCATCAACCGGAACCCGAATCTTAAAAGTTGTCCCCTCCTTCGGTACAACCCTTCTCTTGCCTCCACGCCCAATGACTTCCAAACTTTTCTGTCCGTCTTTGATAACCACTCCTGAAATGCCCACACGTCCAACACACCGACTCCTAGAAACTTCCACCTGTGCCCCTACAAGCTCAGCACTCGACAATTTACTCGCCGCGTTGACATATCCATGGATATCCGGCCCAAGTAACTCCTTGATATACCCGTTCCAAACCTCCGTCAGCGCAGCAAAACTCTCTTGAAGAACGGGGTCGTGACGTTTCCTTGGAGCTGGTGGATGAAGACGACGGAGGGCCCGATTTGATAGGGGTGTAGGTTTCTTCTTGGATAGCGAGCGGGCTTGTATGCGGGTTTGACGACGGAGAGACCGTGGATCTGTCGGGGCGCTCGGCGGGGGAGATGTTGGACGGAGAAGCAGCGGTCGGTATTGGATTTTCTCTGTATAGATTCGAGTTGTGGTTGTTGGGGAATGGGCGCGCGATAAAAGCCCGATTGTTGTTGGGTCTTGTGTCTTGGATGACATTTTGGATGGTGGTTGTCAGGTTCTTGTCAAAGTCGTCCTCTCCACACTCTCTATGCTTTGTAGAAACTATAAATTTCATGACAACTTTAGGCGCTGATTACCCGGCGCAAAGGATCATCCCTAGTTAACCCTACCACTTGAACGGCCCCCCACGTTTTGGAGGTTCATCATCCTTCCTTCTGAGATTGGTCACCACTTCTGTTATACATTTACACACACATTAAATAATCAAAATGTCTGAGAAAAAAGACCAAGTAGTGGTGTCACAAGTGACAAAAACAAGTCCACCGGATCTCCAAATCACACCGAGTTCAATCATACTACAACCACCGGGTTTCATACCCCCCGCGAAACCACAAACTTCGGAAAACGACGCGTCGGGCGCTTCAGAGGGGGCTTTGCTACATAGTGCATCGTTCCGGTCTGACCCATTACGGTATGTTGATGTTTCCAAGATGGATGTACCAAAAATACTGACAAAGTAGTTTCCTTCGTGATGTCTCCTTACATATCTCCGGAAGTGGTTGGCGAGCATATGAGAATCCTATTGGTCAACCTATTCTCTATCCGGGTTTCAGCGCGTCCATCAAGTCAGATGTGCTCTCTACACCTTTCCTAACTGATCGGATAGCAGGGCTTGCGAATAAACGACTGGAAAAAGAGGATACTGAAGGTTCCTTTGGAGACCCAAGTCACCCAAAATATCATGAGAGGAAAAGCGCTAGACTCGGTGTCATCTCTGAAGGTATCCTAGCCACGGCGGACCGTATGCTGGATAATATGATGGTGAAGTTCGATAGTAAGACGTTTGTACGAGGTGGCGCGTTGCTTGCTACACAGTTAACTCTCCGAGCATACCACCAAGGCATCCACGTATCTAGCGCCGAAGTCCTTCGTCTTCGCACCGTAGCCGAGAAAGCCGCAAAGGCGAAACAAAGTCTGGTATTTTTACCTTGCCATCGCTCTCATGTAGACTACGTATCTCTCCAGATTATCTGTTTCCGACTAGGCTTGACATTGCCGACTGTCGTGGCAGGTGATAACCTGAATATTCCGGTTCTTGGGGCGTTTTTACAAAAGTGCGGGGCTATGTGGATTCGCAGGAGTTTTGGAGATGACAGCTTATACACGGGGTTAGTACAAGCGTATATTGATACACTTCTACGGAGAGGATTGAATCTGGAGTGTTTTATTGAAGGAGGGAGGTCACGAACTGGAAAGTTGTTGCCACCTAAGTTTGGAATATTGAGTTTCATCTTGGATAGTATCTTGTCTGGACGGGTGGATGATTGTTTGATTTGTCCAGTGAGTACCCAGTACGACAAGGTGATTGAGACAGGAGGTTATGTCGATGAGTTACTTGGCCGCCCAAAGAAACGGGAGAACTTGTTCGATTTTGTCACCGGCGGGTCGGAGGTGTTATCCCTACGCTTGGGCAGAATTGACGTACGCTTCCATGAACCGTGGAGTTTACGTGGGTTCATCACTGACCAGTTAACACGGTTGGCACCGGACTTGTCAGGACCACAACTGTGCGAGGGTGACGCGAGAGCTGTGGCGGTTAGACATAAGTTGCTGCGGACTCTGGGGTATCAAGTACTAGGCGATATTAATGACGTTTCTGTCGTTATGCCAACAGCCTTGATCGGGACTGTCTTGTTAACACTGCGAGGCCGTGGTGTTGGAAAGCGAGAATTGGAACGTCGGGTCCAATGGCTTACAGAACGAGTCCGGGCAAAAGGTGGACGTGTAGCCCATTTCGGAAATGCCCCGCTTGGGGAAATCATATCCCGTGGGCTGGAAGTTCTAGGCCCGGAACTTGTAAAGGTACATAACGGCTTGTTGGAACCTGTTTATGAAGCGGTTGACAGGTTCCAGTTGTCGTTTTACCGGAACATGACGATTCACTTGTTTATTAGTGAGGCACTGGTTAGCGCAGCTATGTACACCCGAGTGAAACTGGGTGGAGGACCGAGTATCCAGGATATCTCATATGAGAAACTCTCGGATCAGGTTCTTTTCTTGAGTTCGTTGTTCAGGAGTGAGTTTATCTTCAGAGGGGACGGGTTATCAGCGAATTTGGAGAACACACTCGATCAACTTGAGAGTAGTGGCGTTGTCAGATTGACAAGAGGGTCAGACGGAAAAGTTCAAAGTGTCGGATTGTCGGATCTGGAAAGAAGTAGTGGACGGGAGAAGTTTGATTTCTACTGTTTCTTGATTTGGCCGTTTATTGAAAGTCACTGGTTAGCAGCAGTCTCTATAATGGGCCTGGGAAGTGGAGATATGCAGAGTAACGAAGAGGTCTGGGTTGATGTCTCAGCGGCACAGAACAGCGCACAGCTTGTAAGTTTGTTTGACTTGATGTATATATACATTCTAACTTTTGACAGTTTGGAAAAACTCTCTTCCATCAGGGAGATCTTAGTTACTTTTCTTCTGTCAACCACGAGTCTCTTAAAAACGCCTATACCCGGTTCACCGAAGAGGGTATCCTACAAATGAAGAAATTCAACGATCCTAATTCAAAGAGTCCTTCAAAAACGACATTACGAATGCGACTCGCCCCGAGTTGGCAACCTCCACGGGAAGCTACCTCTGGAGATCTCCTCGCTTGTGGCCGGTTATGGGACTTTACGGAGAAAATCTCAACGAGTCGGAGAGAAGGAAAAGATCGACGGGGCGGTGTAGCGGTGGAAGATAGAGTACTGAAATTAACTGGGGATGTTGGTGGGCGACTTTGGCGAGAGGCTAGAGATCGCGGGGTCGTAGGTGATGTTCAAGAAGATCCGGGGCGGACAGAGAAGAGGAAACGGGAGGGCCGGAAGAAGAGGACTTTGGAGAGATCTAGACTCTAAGGACGCCCCGAGACAATGATGTTGTCGATTAGTCGGACAAGAGGGCCGTTCTCAGAACCGACGTTTTCACCGGGCTGTGGGTCTTCCACTGGCGGGAAGAATATAGCGGTGCTGAGAATAGCGCCGGTGGCCGGGTCGATTTGGGAAAGCTCTTCCATGTTGGAGGGGTCGGCGATGGAGAAATAGTCAAGAGTGTAGAGAACTCTCTCGCTAGAAGGGAGGTTTTGTTGGGCTAATAAAGTGTCGTTTATAACCTTTTCAGCGGCAGCCATAACCGCGTCTCGGGAGATTGGCCCGGAGTTGGAAAGAATGACGGACTCAGCGGCCTTGAGGGCTTTGAAGAGGACCACTGAGACGGCTCTTCTCCGATCTCCTAGGAAGACGTTTCTAGAGCTTAAGGCTAGGCCATCTTGTTCTCTGACTGTTTCGCCGATCACGACGTTGACGGGGAGAAGGAAGTCACGGACCATCTTCCGAATAACTACGGTTTGTTGCACGTCCTTTTGTCCAAAGTAGACGTTATCGGGTTGTACAGCCGAGAATAACTTCATACAAACGGTGGCTACTCCACGGAAGAAGGTCGGCCGGGTCTTTCCTTCTAAAAGGGAAGAAAGCGGAGTGATTGTCACAAAGGAACCTGGGCTGGCGGGCTCCTGACCGGGTGGACCAGAGGGATACATTACGGCGGTGGTAGGTGCGAAGACGGCCTTGACACGGCCGGGTAGTGAACTTGTTTGCGGAGCTGTATTGAATGACTCTAGAAGAGACAGGTCGGCGGAGAATGTTTTGGGGTAGGTATCTAGGTCTTCGGAAATGCCGAATTGCGCGGGGTTCACGTAGATGGAGATAATCACGGTGGAACAGTCCCGAGCAGCTTTCTCAACAAGTGATATATGACCAGAGTGCAAGGCACCCATGGTAGGTACCAGACCTACCACGCCCAGGTCAAATCTTTTCCGAAACGCACGTAACTCTTCGATTGTTCGTAGAACTTCAATTGAACTCATTTTGGCTGATATGTCGTGATACATGCAGTACTGGTGGTACCTTCCGAGATAACCGGTGATGTGTATGTATAAGTGGACCTGGGAGTCATGACCCTGACGTTAGGGTTATATCTTATCGGCGCATGGGATTGTTGATTGATTGATTGATTGGGAAGAAGGCTGAAGGGAAGATGTAAGTCGCGATTTCGAATTTGTTATTCATCGCGATTTTGACTGGGTTTTTTTGTTCAACTTTTACAAGATGCCGGAGGGAACACCACCAGCGGGGTCGGAACCACAGGTTCAATCGGAGACTCAACAGCCATCTACACCACCAAAACCGCCGAGTGCGCCACGGCCGCGCGACTCCCGAATCATCGAACTACTTTTAACGTCGCAGGGCGTGACGTCGTACGAATCACGAGTCCCATTACTTCTTCTCGACTTTGCCTATCGCCATACAAGTGCTGTTCTCTCGGATGCTATACATCTCTCTACAGACCCGATCACAACAGGACGTCAGGCCACTGCGCCAAATGCCGGAGCCGAACCTACGGTGTCTCCCACGGCGGTCAAATTGGCGGTTGCGGCTAGATTGGGATATCAATTCCGTGGAGGTAGCGGTGGTGGTGGACTTAGTAAAGAGTGGTTGATGGAGTTGGCACGCGAGAGGAATAGGACGGCTTTGCCTAAGGTGGCGGCGAATGACTGGGCGGTTAGATTGCCGAGTGAACGGTTCGTTTTGAGTGGACTTGGGTGGGGTCTTCGGGATGACTTTGGGGATGTGGAAAGTGAAGAGGGAGACGGAGACGGAGACGGAGATGTGGGGCCGGATACCGAGGCGATGGATGAGGATGAAGAGGTTGGCGGTGAGGATGTTGAGGGTGGAACTATGGAGGATGTCTTTGGAAGGGATGTCGATGGCGATGATGAGGATGAGGCTATGGGCGATGTATAAGCGGGCCGGGCTACACCGACTTTCTTACATTTTTTGGGCATTACTACAGACACAGACGATTCGATTATACATAACATCCATAACACTACCAACGCCCGCCCCACCATCTCCACCCGGGCGTCATCCGCAAAACTCTGCCTAAATACACATGCAACCCGTCATAGCCACCGCCCGGGTTGTTAGTGATGTGGACAGGGTTAGGGTCCGCACGGAGATGGGATGGGTCGGTGAGACTTGAGACGGGCGTGATGTTTCATGACTTGGCGATGGAAATAGAGGTTATGATGAAACTTACGGGGCCAATAGAAGAGTAATGGAATGTCTCCGTGATTGGTGGGGAAGTTTATGGTACTGATGATGTCGATCCTACGTGTGGACATACTATTAGTTTGGGTGAGATCCGAGGGGCGTATATATAGCCCGGTAGTGAAAAATAACCTTCTTTTTCTTCTTTCCTTCTTGTCTCGTTTCTTTTTGTTTCTTGATAAGGTGTTTTTGTTTTTTGTTTGTTTGAATATTGTTCAGCTGGACTGTCTTATGATCACGTACTACCTTCCTATCTTCTTTCAAAATGACCAACCAGCCACCATCCCCATCACAAACGGTTCAGGGCCTTTACCCGACTACTACTATATTCCCGCCGTCCCCGCCAGACGATGAGTCCCCACCAAAGTTATATTCACAACGTCCACCCACGGGGACTCTCCGTCGTCTTCTCCGACCACTTCTTCCTACGAAACCGCCAAACCCGACACATCTCGACCGGGCAGGCCATGCTGTTAATTCGAATCAGCTTGCTGAGACCCGGGTTTTGAATACGAATACTACACATAAGAGGAACTTTTCTTCGCCTACTCCGATGTATTTGGGTATGGTTGAGGAGACTCCGGAAGGAGACGAGTATAGAGGGCATTTCCCGTTTTCGTCGAGTTCGCCTACGGATGAGAGTCCGACGGAGGATTTGTTTGATTTGGAGGGGAATGGGTTTGGAGGTGGTGCTGGACTTGGACAGTCACATGGAGTTGGACATTCACATGGACATCCACATGGACATGTGAGGAACTTCAGTACGGGCTCTTTACGAACAAGAACGGCAGCACCCGCGGCACACTCCTTTGCGTATGCAAGGAGGAGAAGACCTTCGTTGGGAACTCCGAGGTCTCTTTCATTCGTCAATGGGCCACCACCTGGGAGACAGGAACTTATTGTCCCTACTGCCTCATTCAACTTTGACTTTGGAACGCCGACTTCTCCACCCGTTAGCGGGTCAGTTACTATTATCGAAGGCATGGGAAATATCCAAAGCCACGAACGAAGTCGCAGTTTACCACACATCTCGGGCCTTCAGGGACCACTACGGACACCGGCGAAGATGAAGAAGACGGGACTTCGGAAGTTGGGAATGAAAACACCTACGCTATTCACGCCACACGGTCGATACCTCGCGACTCAAGAGGGGGGCATCCAATCCATCGTCGGAGACCCAACTAGCCCCGAGAGCGTCCATGGCGTGAACCTCTTCGCCTCTGCACGATGGGGTTGGGATGGAAGTGTCAACGTCCACACTGAAACCACAACAACCGTCGAACGCGTTCGCAACGGTCACAAAGGTAAAGGAAAACGAGTCCGAGGTTTAAGTATCGGTTCGGTACGTGGTGATGCTAAGAGATGATGGCCTTTTTTCATCCATCAGCTCGGTGTTAGTGGTTATGAGTTATGATTAGGGTTTGGTGTCACGTGGTTGTTTCTGGATTGATTGATGGATTTTGTGACCCCCTTTTTTGGAGTTGGTTCCTGGATTGGATGGATTGAATGGATTTTGGGAAGGGACGCACGCGTTTGAGGAATATGGGGATTGGATTGCACGGGTGTGGCGTGGCTTTTATGTATATTCTGTGCGATATACCCGAGAGTTGACGACATGACAGATGTATGTGTACATGTATATTATTCGCCTTATTTGTTTTCGTATGATCCAGTTTTCTTACTGCGCCGACTTAGTCCCAATTTAACTATACTGTTTGCACTTTATAATCCTCCCGCAACTTTTCTCCGTCCGTTCTTTCCCCGTGTTTGATGTCGACAGTCATTACCAAAATCATGATAATATAATACATCTACATTCATACATTCATACATATGTACCTTCCCAATTTTCCCATTGCAAATAAATCAACGCCACCATTCCACAAGACAGACAAGAACACATCCACCCCCTATAAACCCTGTCCTGCCTATCTCAACCAGCTTATAATTTGCAAAAAAGAGAATCCATCGCAAGGACCGAGGAGGAAAGCAAGAAGAGAGAGAAAAAAACCTCCGACCCCAGCCTGGCCAAAGTCTACCTACCTACCAAAAGTCAAAGTCCAAACGCCCAGGCCTCTTGTCTTCTCGCTTTCTCAAAATGTCAACCGACGAATCCATCATCCCGACATATTCACATATATCGTCGACTTCGCATGATCCTATTTCCGTGTCGCTTTCGTTAAATTTGAATTATTCGCCACCTTCGACGCCCACGACATCTTCCACGGACGAGGAACCATACACGCCGCCTGTTAGGAGACCAAAGTCGATTGTTTCGTCGCTTTTTTCGAGATCGTTTGGGTCTGGTTCGCCTAAGGGGGAGAAGGATCCACGAAAGAAGAAGTCTAGGTCGAGACTTGTAGATCGGCCTCAAGAGTTTACGGAGAAGAATTGTCTTGAAGAGGTTCCTGTTCTTCCTAGGATTTCGCTCGATAGAGAGGAACCGAAGAGCGTGTTACAGGATTCACCTCGTTTATTACCGGATATCTCGACGACTGAATCGTTTGGTAACATATTCAATACGGTCGGCGATACCCCAGGCACAATGCAGTACCAACAATATCAAAGCCGCATTCCACAGCGGCAACCACCGCAACAAACATACCAAGCTCAGGTACAAACCCAGGCACAACAATTCCACCAGCAACAACAACAGTTTCAGCAATTCCAAAAGCAATATCAACAACAGCAACAGCAGATGCAGATGCAGATACAACAACAAATCCAACAGCAAATGCAATCCCAACTTCAACAATCACAATACCGAACTCATACACACCCTCAGCCACAACAGTCGCAACTGAACCGACCCCGACGCATCTCCGCAACCCCCTCCGCACCACCACAGAATCCACCACCTCCCCCGGTTCGTCAGCGAAATGCCTCGTGGAGCGCCGGGTCTTCGGGTCCCTCGACTAATTTCGATGCCATCCTTTCGGACTCCGCGACCCCGCCTACTCCACCACTTCCGGGTCCGAATACCATGTCTATTTCAGGGATCCCGCGGGGTAGATCGCATAGCCAGTATCAGCAGGGGACTCAACCGTTGTTAAGTTTTGCGCCGGTGAAGCCGTTGGAGATGGAACCTGGTGTGCAGTTTGGGAAGATGGGTGACCGTGTATTTGAGGGCATCTTGAGAGCGTTGAAGGCACTGCATACTTGTGAAGGAAGTGGGTCGTGTTCGACTTGTTGGACGAGAGACGTTTGTGCTTTGGCGTTGACTTGTAAGAAATGGTCGGGCTTTGCGAGGGTTTCTTTGTAAGTTTGTACATATCACGCGCTTTGGAAGCTAGTACTAACCAGTTTCTAGGTATGAAAATATTCAAATAATCGGTGCTGATAGTCCAGCTATGAAGAAGCGGTACAAATTGTACGCGTTTCCCAGATTAGCCTTGTTGAGAAGATCCATAAGAGGGTCAACTGAGATTGCAGAAATTGTAAAGTCCCTTAAGGTGCCGGTTTTACAAATTGCAAATGGCCCAGCTACTGAAGCCTATTTCGACATGGTCGCGACTATCGTCATGTCTTGTCCGAATTTGGAAAGATTAGTGGGCTTGTATCCTCAATATGGCCACTCATTTAGCAAGTTGTTTCACGCCTTGTCAACCAGGGAACATCTTACCCACATGGATTGGATATTAGAACCTGCCGTTCAAAGAGATGATGACGTATCTGTAAAGACGTCTTCTGGGAAAAACTCAAAACCAAAGCTGGCTCCTTTGAATATCGCCCCGACCGATTTGACCACCCTTCAAAGTGAAGCTTGGTTGTCATGGCATGCTAACTGGTCGAATTTGACTACCTTGAATATTCATGCTCTTCAGGGTGGTGCCATCACCCCGGATTTCTTGATTGTTAAAGCCATTGGACAGTTACCTAAACTGAAGCATCTATTCCTGTCGAATCTTTCGTATACAGCCTTCAAAGATGACTCGTTATTGGCGTTACCGGAGCTAGAAACCCTTTCTCTTCAGAAATTGAATGGGATAACTTCGCGGGGTCTATTGGCGTATTCTGAGAGGGCCGAGGTCGCCTCGTTGAAACGACTTGATTTCCGGAATTTGAATATTGATACTATCACACCTATTGTACGGTTGTTAGCGACTTGTTCTAGACTTACACGGTTGACCATCGTTCAACAGGCTTCCCCAGTTATTCCATCTGAAGATATTTTCTCCAAGATGCCGTTTATAACTTCGTCATCTCTGCGATTCCTTCATTGGGATATCACACATCATGACCCGCAAGCACCGTCGCCTACGGATTCTATACTTTCGAGGAGTATCGCCGCTGGTGGGTTTCCCTCCTTGAGACGTATTAGAACACCGCATGACCCGGAGGGCTTGTTCCAGGCGCTTTGTAAGGTGTATGAACGGGTAGATACCCATGCTGATCGTCTTCTTTTAACACCCCTTCCAAATGCCATGAGACAAAGTCCCCCGGGAACTCCTGGAACCCCAATGGGGTCGGCTAAACCACTTTCGTCGCCGACTTCAACACTTCCATCTCTTACCTCGTTTTCAACGTTGTCATCCGTTCCAACGCCATCACCTGATGACGCTCCCTTATCAACGCCGCTTTCGCCTAATTCAAAAGACCCATTAACGTCCTCCAACCTCTCTCTAGCCCGTCGTCTCGCCCAAGCACGTCTGGAAAATGCCCGACGCTTACCAAAGTTCTTTGCGCATGTCATTGACGATAAAGGCCGGTTAGTCGAGAAGATCGGACTGGCGGGGTTCATGGGCGATTTGCAGAGCGTCATTGAATATGACCTATCACCTGATCCGGGTGCTTCCGATGCTGCGGGTGGGTTACTTGATATGTCTACCTTGTTAGCTGCAAGGGAAGTCGAGAGAACTGGCGAGGGTGATACATGTTCCGGTCGTTGGAATCTCGGAGGTTATCAAGATGGGAAGGCAAAAGGAGAGCCGTGGTGGCATGTTGAGAGGGGCGTGTTTGTGGAAAGGACACTGTAGACAGATGGATATGTACATGTCTATATATGTATGAATATGTAATATATGCCATGTTGGAAGAACCGCGTAATATATCTGTGACTCGTCCTTTGTCCCTAAGACATGTTCCCATTTGAGTCAGTAGGTTCATATCTCTGTACATACCCGTATACACTTTCATGTTTCCCACCCAGAACATGTTTCAATATTTCGCAAACCGGGTGAAAACAGGAAAGAAAACACTTTGTACTTCTCGTATCCCCAAAGTAATACCCCGTATTCCCCAAAATGCAAGTGCCAGGAGTCCACCCACTCATCAAATTCACAAAGAATATTGGTACGGTACACCCAAAACGGCAACACCATGCTTCAAATTCACGTGAGAGAACCATTAGATGCAGAATTTACTTGTTTTTTTTGTCTTTGATTTCATTCCAATGTATTTTTTTTAGACCACCACCCATAAAACCGGGAATCAAAACCATAAAGTAATCTCGTAATTCGCCTATTGGCCTCGGTTCCATTTTCCCTGGTCATGACGAAGAAGAAGGGTTTTCTCGGCTCCGTAGTATTGGTTTCAGACATATTTGTGCCTTGTTCGTTGCAGAGGACTTCCAGAGGACGGTGTCGGTGTCGTGTGGCGGGGTATCGAAGATCTTGAGGGGAAAGAGGAAATAAGATAAGGAATTTTTCAACAAACAAACAAACACACATGGCTAGAGACTCTCAGTAGATAACCATCAGTTATCCAACGGAAACCACCTAACCCTTGACTTTTTTGACTGGACCGGATACATACGCGTACAATGGAGACATGAAAAGAACGCCCCCATCATGACAAGGAAAGAAAACAGGAAAAATGGAGGACCAAGGACGCAACGGGAGAAAAGGCAGTTGAGAGAGGAAAACCGTATTCCTTGACCATGATGTAACAAAAGAAAGCACAAACACAATTTTCCTGCCACAACGCCTTGTGTTCGGCCCGACCCTGGGCCGAAGAGATCCCTTTAACGGTACGACTTCTGGTAACGGGCACGGGCACCGGGACCACCGAACTTCTTGGGCTCGCAGCGGCGGTTGTCAGCGACCAGGAGGGTACGGTCGAACTGGACAAGCTATATGCGGTAGATATGTTAGACTCCAGAACCTCAAATCGATCGAAGAGAGAGGAAAAGAAATGACTTACAGCAGCCTTGAGCTCGTTCTTGCTGTGCTCGGAAACGTACTTCTGGTACCACGCAATCAGAGCCTTGGCGATAGCCTGGCGGACGGCGTAGACCTGGGAGACGTGACCACCACCGACGACACGGACACGGATGTCGACATCGGCGAACTTGTCAGCGCCCAGAACCAGGAGAGGCTCGTAGACCTGGTGGGGAGTTAGTATGGGTGCTTTAGCGGGTTGAGACACTGCCGAGAAAGATGGTTCTGTTGTCATTTCGTTGGTTCCCTTGATATCGTGATATCTCGTGACATTCTTTCTCGGTGGTAGCGGTTGGTGGCGAGACGGCATACCTTGAAGCGGAGGATCTCAGGCTGGACCAGGTGAAGGGGCTTGCCGTTGACCTTGATGAGGCCCTGGCCGGCTGTTGCAAGATTTGGTCAGTATTTCGTTCCGATGACCAAATATGCCTCCCCCCGATTATCGATTCCCAATAGATTCCATCAAGCGTTCAAATATCGTGTTGGCGGGCATTTCTAGGCGTTACATCGTTCTTTTGGCGGTTACTGGCTTGTCGAATTCGTCCATGGCGTATGCTTTTCAAGGTCCGTCGGTATTGGGTTCATTGATAATCGGGGTGGAGGGTTGGTAGCGGGTATTGCTTACGGGTGCACTGGGCAACCGCGGTGGCTAATTCATCAAAAATTCAACGGTCAGTCAACAATTCACACAACAAAACTTCATCACCGTCCATCCATTCATCCCAAGGAACGTCCCCCTGCCCAATCCAGTCCATCATCTCCCATCTCCCCACCAAAAAATAAAAATAAAACAACAACACCCCATCCACCAAAATCTCTCGTTCCCTGGCTCCGGACGACGGTGACAGCGGCATCAACATACCGGTCTTCTTCTTGCCGAAGGTTTGCACGCGCTGCTTCGTAGACATGTTTGCTGTGATGTGCGACTTTTCACTTCGTGACGTGGGAAAGGGAAAAAATTGGGAACAGAGGCAGGTTAAGTCAAGGCACGAAAAGTTGGAATTGGCAAGAAACACAAATTTGCCGTTGGTGGAAGGGGGGGCGGTCCAGCGGTCGTCCTGTGGCTCCTCTTTACACCCTAGCAGCGCCCTCCAATTGGCCCGCTAATACTGGCCAGGCTACTGCCATTTTTCGCTGCATTTGTGTGGGTTGGACCCACCAATTTGCCATCTTACAGGGGCAGCAGAAATGTGGGGCCAGCTGATTTTTGGTGCTTTTTGGTCAGGGCTGGCGCCCTTCACGTAGAATTGGGGAGCGCCACAGCCAGTGACGCCACAGGAGATAAGATACTTATCAGCAGAATGCGGTTACATTGGGGTTCCGCAATGACGAGGGGTATTCTGGGATGATCCAACTGCCATGAGGTGGGATTTGATCGAAGCGTGCATTGTTGCCCCATGTTACGTTGTTGGTATCATTTTCGTTCTCCATATATCCAGGAGCTGAGTATTCATCTACCTACTTCACTTGATCTTTAACAATTTAGTCCCAATTCCATTTCATAACCCCTAATATCCATCACCATGTCACACAAACCCGCCGGCATAGGCGCTCTAGACCGCCAGCGTCTAATATCCGCGCAATACGCTACGCACGGCAGCGCCCTCCGAACCGCCAACGCCGCCGCCCTATCCACCCAAATATCCGTCTTCCGCTCTCTCCTCCACCAATTCGCCACGACCCACGCTAAAGAAATCCGCTCCAACCCCACCTTCCGCGCCGAATTCGCCCGCATGTGTTCTGCCATCGGGGTCGACCCACTCGCAAGTAGCAGTGCAGCCTCCAGTTCATCGAGCGGTGGGTCCATGTGGTCACAGTTGCTAGGCCGCTCGGTCAATGACTTTTATTTTGAGCTGGCGGTTAAGGTGGTGGAGATCTGTACCGAGACAAGAGCTGAGACGGGCGGTTTGATTGGCTTGGTGGAGGTGAAAGAGCGGATTGAAGCGGGGAGAGTTGAAGGGGCTTCGGCGGTTAGTGAGGATGACTTATTACGCGCCGTAGCTACCTTGAAGCCTCTGGGGTCAACGTATAGCACGTTGACGGTGGGCGATAAGACGTATATCCGTTCTGTCCCGCGGGAACTTAGCACTGATCAGGCGGCTGTGATTAGTGTGTCGCAGGTTACTGGCTTTGTATCTGTTGAGATGCTTGTTGATAACCTCGGGTGGCCTGAAGCTCGGGCGCAAACTGCTGTTGATGACCTTATGGGGTCGGGCATGTTATGGGTTGATAAACAGTGTCAACCTTGGGAATATTGGAATCCAAGCTGGATGGCACATGGGATGGAGGATGGCTTATAAGGTCTACTTTACGATGGCCTATATTTTCACCAATAACTAGTTAGGAATGTGAGCGGGGAACACTGGACCGCCGCATTCTCTTATTGGTATACATTTTGTCTATAAACGAGTAATGATTTCATGCAACATATCTGCGTTACAACATCGTACAGTCAGATGAATAACTGCCTTGGCTTACAATTCTACCCCTGAACCTTAATTCCTCTTGACCGATCTTAGAGCATTCAGTCGATACGAAGGATCTGACACGCTCCTAACCCTCTCCTTTTTCGGCTCCTCTTCCTCACTAACTTCTTCCAACGACTCTGAAGATCGCGCGACACTGCTACCTTTACGCACGTGTCTTTTATTGGGCGAGTCTCTTTCCTTGCGTGTAGGCGTTTGTTGCTGTGGCGTGGTAACAACCGCAGCGGCCTCAGAATCCCGATCATCCTCGTCGGCCTCACTATCGCTTTCGTAACGTTCCTGGATAACGGTGCGTACGGTGCTTGCAGGGAACAATTCGACCACCATTTTCCGAATGGGGAAACGGTAGCGACTGTATTCCAAAAGGGTGTGAACCTTTTTGTAGAGGTTCACCGAAGTAAAAGCGGCGGGAGCACGAGCTTTGAGTTGCATAAGGTTGTTCATAGCACGCTTGAACAATACTGTGTTTGAAAGGTCGACGACCAGCTGGACCGCGCGATCTTCTATTTCGGCGGCAGTTTGGGGGATTGGTTGGTCATCTTCCAGAGGCGGGTGAGGTGGGATATGTGGTGGAGGATGTTCCATGGTACGCTGACTAACAGGGAGTTCAATATGAGCAACATGTTCTGACGTCCAAGGACGCAGAGCAAGGAATTTTCCAAGGTCTTCTGGAAGACAAAAGCCCTGAGAAACTCCAGTGACCGAAGTTGCAGAGTCCCAACCACATTCGATGAGAATCTCCAAACCGTGAGCAGACCTGGAAATAAGACCCAATACAAAGAAAGCTGTACCGCGCAAACTACAAATCTCATGATTTTGAGCAATGCGCACAATCTGCTCCACTACGTCACTAGACTCAAGAAAGGGTGCTCCCAAATCCATAGAACCAACATTTCCCACCGCCCAGAGACATCCCTTGACTTTGGTGATAGTCTCTTGGTCATCAGCGTACATGCCAAGTTCCCGGATCGTAGTTACAAACTCATCAAAGTGACCCTTTTCACGTAGAAGCTTGCACCCTTCCGTAGTCCGGGTGAGCTCGCGGTAAAAATGCGGTGGAACGTGAATCTCGCCCGGTTCAGCCTCAAGCTCGGTATCGTCGAACTTTGGCTTGATCTGTTGGTCCTCGATAGGGTCGTGGAATGCACGAGCTAAACTGGCCTCTATCAGTCCCACATAGGCATCATTTCGTCCCAGGAACCAATCATCCATCTCGTTACTGATGTAGTCGAGTCCATTCAGATATTGGTAACCACTGGACGTAGATAAGAATCGGAGAAGCAATGGGGCACCGATTTCGCCAAGATGGTCGAGTGATGGCCTGCAATCAACAAGGTACTCCAGGTAGGCCTTTCTGCTGCACGCCTTTTCCAGAATCTTTACAGCAATGGCACAGACATCAAGCTCTACATCATAAAGCTGGGTAACCAAGAGTTCAATGGCCCACTTGGAATCACCGAGACTACTAGTCCCGGGAGAAAATGAAGGCGGGTGGACTGCGTACTTGCGCAAAACATTACTAGCATGAATGCGAATTGGCTTTGTGCCACCAGTAAGGGCCTTGGAAAGAATCACCCGTGGGTGGCCAGCTATGCTGTAGTCAAAGTTTGACAATAACAGCTTGATAATGTCAGGTCTTTGATTGTGGTCGATAATGTGGTAAATCATGGTAAACATGCGCCAGCGCTCCATGAAACGTAAACCGTGTGGATCACTAGTTAATACGCCCAGTATCGGGAAATATCCACCACATAGTGTGTCTGTTAAGCGCTCTTTTGAAAAGATGGGGAAGGCATAAACAGCGCCACTTGTCTAAAGACTGAGTTAGTCATGTGCATCGTGAATAATGTATACTCAATAAATCTTACCATATCGCATTGCGCCAGACACTCTGATAACTGTCTCAGAAGCTTACTCTCTCCCAAAAATTTGCGTCCCTCGGCAGACTGAAGAAGCGCATGAACCAAGGAGCAGCCAACCTTGACATACTTTTGCGTATTTCTCGAGTTCTTGATCTCAGAGAATCTGTATTTAAAAGGGCGATAGAAGCTCATAAGACGCTTCAAAAACTTGGAAGCTTTGGACGCTTCGTCCACCCGTTTGCCGACATGAAGTGGACCTTCAACAATCTTAAGCACAATGTCCCACTTCCACTTTGTGTAATTCGAACTGTTGAGGACGTTGCTGTCGACAAGTAACTGACGGAAGTTAACTTCATCGGCGCCAAGAGTCGTTGTACTCTTGAGATGATCCGTCGTTTCAGTATAGTCTGTGGTAAAAGCACCGCCGACACTCGACCCAGCGCTACGGTAGAGTGTTTTACTGACGCTGCTGATTTGGTAAATGATTCCAGACGCGGTATGTCGATCTTCATCATTACTCAGAACAGCATTTGCAAACAATTCCGGGAGTAACTGGATCTCCGCACTCCACGATGGCGGTAACAAACGACTGGCGAGCTTAAGGATCTCGCCAATGAGGAGAGTAGTCTTGCGCGCAAGGGCTGGGTTGTTTCGTTGTTGGGTGATGACAAGAAGCTTAGGGAGAAGACCGTTCTTGAGTAAAACCGCCAAGATTAAGGCAGTGTAATGATCGACAAAGTTCTGTTCGCCGCCATCTTCATCTGTTGGTGGAGCGGCTTTAGTGTCGTCTGATTTGAGTGTGGTTACACGACCGTAGGTGGTCAGACGGCGGCCGGCCAGAAACGATTGCGCCCAGCCCGGTGATTTTATGCGCAAAAGAGTGTAAAGCAAGTCAATGATAGTATCAACTACTGCAGGAAACGGCGATATCAAACTATCCAAGAGAGACTTGATGGTTCTAAAGTTGTACATGGAGAGGGACATCAGACCAGACCATGAGCGAAGCGCCAGAGTAATGGCTTTGGCATTCTGTTTTAACACCGTCTCACTATCATTGAGAAGATCTGTAAATGGGTTGAAAAGCATGTCAATACCACAGCCAGGCCGGAGGAATCGCCGTCTTTCTGGTGAGTCAAGAAGATACAAGAATACAGTCGTCAAACTAGATAATGACTTGTAGGTCCCCTCGGTGAGCGCATCAAACAAAGGTGACAGACCGCCTGACGCAACAAGCAATTGAGGGTCACGCAAAAGGATCTCGGCTAAGGTCTCAACACAGATTGGCCTTAATCTATCATCGCGATCAGTGGACTCGGCAACAGAAGGAGGCGCACCTCTGCGATCATCTGAACTTTCTGCTATGGAGGAAATTGTGCGGACGATGGCTCGTGATAGTTGTTTTACGCCATCCTTAATGTCCAAAAATGCTCGTACCAATTTGAGGGCTTGTTCTCTTTCAACATCTGACTTGCGATCTTTGAGCAATGAAGTGATAATGCAAAAGTCAATATTTAGACTACGCAAGCGTCTCAAGGAACCCAGGTCAAAAATGACGTAACGAGCCATACGATATCCGGAAGCCACCACCTCTCGACTCTCACTCAGAAGCAGATACTGTAATCTAGCGCCAAACACATTCCAAACCAAATCGTACTTGAGAGTTGGGTGCTGCTTGAAAAGTGCAACAAGTGTGTTTGCACGACTGACATAAAACTCGGGCTTCATTCCCTGGGATTCCATGGCGTGCAGCGAATCGTGCAGCACGACAGATGGTGATTCAACAGTTTCCGGCTCCATGTCTGACTCCCCGGCGCGACTTCGGGATACACTGCGGGGTGATCTGTAACCTGATGAAGGGAGAAGGCCGCCATCTTGTCGTGGTCGAGTGGGGGTTGTGGGGGAATCTTGGGCCCGCTGCTGGTCCTCTAATCGGCGTTTTAGCTCTCTGATTCGGGCATTAGACGAGTTGAGCTCTGCTTCAACGCGCGTGCGCTGTTCCTTTGTCTGTTTGGCTTTTTTGGTGTTGAGGGCTTCCAACATGTTTTCACTTCCTTCTTTAATCTTGAGCTCGCGACTGAGACTCTCTTTGATCTGAGTAATTCGTTCTTGTGTAGTCATGTCGTCGTCATCTTCGGGGTATGTTGATATGGGCGCGGCTCCCGGGCCGCTACGGGCATATGTGTCGCTTCGAGAGGGGGCTCGCGCAGACCCGGTGAGCATCTGGCTACGAAAATCAGAACTGAAGCTACCAGTTCCGGCGGTAGCGCCCGATGCTACGGAGCCATTTCGTTGTGGATTGTAGTTTGTTGTTGACATTTGGCGAGCGGAGCCCATGCTCCCAGCTGTATAGTGGCCATTGCTTGCAGAACCAACGCTATTAGTTGTGCGGACACTGCCATCCAGACTGGGACGAGAAGGCACGACACCGGCAGGAGACTGGGACTGGTGACCTGGTGACTGGGTTATGGACGGAAAGGCCTTTTGGGTAGGCGTGGCCGAAGATGCACCCAGCATGGCGGGCATTTATCAGTAATGACTGTGGGGCGTATATGGCAGACGAAGTATATAAAGTTATGTCGAGGATAAGGCGACTAGAACGGCTGCGTCGAAAACAAAATGACTTGGTCAGTCCACCAAGCGGGACGCTGCCCGGTAGGCAATCATAGAAGGGCCACAGTAGACGGGCAGATTCGGATGTGCGGGCGGAATTTGAGAAACACGGCAGTCGAGAGTGAATCGCAATTTTATAGTGGATATGTCGGCTACCGGGAAGTTGAGGTTACAAGCGGGGGCGGGGGCGCCTGTACAATAGCAATTGACGACACGGCAGAGGTGAAATATCAGGCGCGGGTAGTGATTTTGGCTCACAAAGCAAAAGCGAGGCGGGTATCAAAGGAAGGCCTTTCGTAAGGTCTAGGACGGCGGATAGTTTGGGCTATGAAAGAGGAGCTCTCGATTTAAGGCTGTATGTCGTTCGGTGGTGACATGAATTGGACTTGATAGTGGACTTGAACAGTGGACTTTGGGGTAGTGGGGGCGTCAAAATGGAGACTCTGTTGTGCAAAGGTATTTTGTGCAAATTCGGCTGTGCAATAAGCGCTAATGTCGAGTGGAGCGTGGTGAATGAGGCTGCCAAAGGGAACGTTTGACGAAGATGTAAATGTAGCGGAATAAACGAAATTTGTTTGGTAGATGTTTGGGCGCAAGGCTTCTGCTTTGGCTTGTAGCGGCGAAACTACCGAAGAAGAGGGGGAAACGAATGATGAAGTCGAGAACCAACAGTGACCAGGAAAATGTATAAATGTATGTGGGACTTTGAATTGGAGGTTCCCAGGGTTATGACGAAGGCCGATTGGGAGCTTGGGGCTCATAAGGAGGGGGGCCCACAGTTGGACTGGATGACATTAAGGGTGTGGTGACCCTAGAATAATGACGTTGAGTCAATAAGGCGAATATTGCGATTTTCTGAAGAGTTGATGGAGAACAGCAAAGTTTTATGTTGAGAACTTGCAAATCTTGTTTCTTGTGATTGTTCATGGATTCGGTTTATCAATATTCACGTTTGTGATTGTTCAGATGATTTCGATGTTACCCCCTGTTTTGGTAGATAACCCTAACATTTGCTTTGCTCGGAAGGAGAACAATAGTGAATCTCAAATTAGTCTAGAAACAGCGTTCTATGAAAGACAATGTAGAATTCATAGAAGCTTTTTAGATTTCGACACTAAACCTCTTGGGACAAACCAAAAATTTCAAGACAATATAATAGCCGGTGCAACAATGTATGTTAGCCGGATCCGAGAGAGCCCAAGATGGTAGTAGAAAGCCTAATATGGACTCGGACCAGCTTTGAACCACTGGTTCATTGGGATTCATATTGTACCATCTCAATTCTCTTGGGGCAAAATTAAATCTGTTTGATCATAGCACCATAAAGCTCAGCAACTAGTAACAAGCACGGGCGGCTCCGTGTCACTTGGAGTTTTGGCGGCGCCTGTTCCATCGTATGGATCCAACTGCCGGCCTTTGGACTCGGGGCTTCAAAATGGAGCCAGAACAAACCTGCAGACGCCACAACTTGCAAGCGTATACGCAATGTTAAGTCTCCAGACTGGTTGATGTGCATATGTATGTGTTGGCGAACATGAGTTTCAAGAGAAGCTGACGAGCCCTCGTTTTAGCAAACATGGCTTTGTGGTCCATGCTACTAACCCGCGTAATGAATTGAGTGCAAGGCCATTTTTTGGCTCGCAGCAGTAGCAACTCGTATATTGTGGATGGATGCAATAGATTGAGTAGAGCCTACGAATCATGTATGAAGCCTTACCACCTTGCCCCCTCCCCCCGCCAGTTGCAGCAAACCCCGCTGCTGTGCAGGTTCTTTGATTCACAGCTGACGTTAGGTTTTGCTAGTTTCGGTATCACTGGTCCATGTTGTTGCTGATTCCTTACCGTCTGTGGTTCTTGGTGTGGTCCTCTAAAAGAGAAAGAGCCAAGAGATATAATCCTCCCCTCCAGCCTCGCACCTACCCAATACGAACAGGGAGATATTGGGACAGTGGCATCACCAACCACATAATCAATTCCGGATCTTGTTTAGTGAATTTTTGGGGGATCGATATTGGACGGCATATACATATGTATGGCAACGTTGTCTGAGTTTTGGAGTTCCTCTGGTTTTTAATATTATTTCTGCTTTCCTTTTGCTCAAAACTTCGGCAAACTCGTCGGACGCCAGGCAAAATCTTTCTCTGGCCAATATGGATTACATTTTGTTTGAAGAGATTTTGAAGAAGACTATTTATGTGCAGGAGAAATCCGAGTATCTCGAGATTTATAATTACAAGGTACGTTTAGATGTTTTCGGACGACAAGTGATGTCATTTGACTCTCCAAAGATGTTGTAAGCCTATCATGTCATGTAAATGTGTCGTGCTAGGCTTGCACCGCCACCACCATTGCTTTTGTTATCGTCTCAAAAATGGTTTTTTGATAGATAATAGATGCATCTTCTTAGAGAGTACCCCTAAGAAGACATCGGACTATGGACACAGTTAATTGCCGTTTTGCGTGACATCATGCACTAGGCGACCTTATACTAACAACACGGTGTAATTTAGTCCGGAGCTCCGTTCATCGAACGGGCCAAACTATCTGACGATGATTTCAACAACTTTGTCCGCAAACAAGTACGTATTTTTGTCGTTTGCTCGTCTGTCCTACTTGTTGTAGTTGCGGCATGTTCCGCCGGAAACACAATAAGATCAGCGCTGTTGTCACTCAAGAGATCCGAGACACTAATCGTGACTACCAATGTAGGGGGTGTTCAGCCCGCGTGAGCGGTCTACTACCGGCTCTTTGCCCGTCAGTGGCATCCGATTGGTCATGCAAGTGAACTGTAAACACCAGAATACATTTACTGGTAACCACATCTCACTGACTAAGCCTCACTACCGTGAGATGACAAGCCATTTTTGTCTACCGTGGCGCTCGCTTGAAGGTACTTGCACTGTCGGCCCGTTCTTTTGGTCTGGCTGCTCTGGTCGTGGATCAAACCGAGTCTACCAGATTATGGCCCGCAAGTCAGACGTATTGAAAAAGGCAAAGACCCGTGGATGGGAGCTGATGCTTTCTTATAACTTTGAGACACGCATTACCTCTGGCTACTACAAATGCACCGAGTCAGCCAAACCTAACGAAATTTTACACGCATTGATGAAGCCAATGATGTCGACATCACTAGCCCATCCGTTTGTTCTCCCCATGACCATCGTTTCAGTAAACGAGCTATCTGTTGAGAACGAGGATCGCCAAAGACAAGCTCGTGAGCTTCTACGTCACCTCGAAAACGCTATTGTCGGGCGAGAGGATGCCGATACCAAGCAAGAGCACGTCCATGAAGGCGTATTGATCATTGAACAGATCAACAGAGATTTGTATGAGTGTGTCTGTAAAGTTCTATGGAAGCGTCCACAAGCGTATCTTAGCATGTTGACGGAGATGGATGCTGGACTCGAGAGCTGGTGGAGAAACGTGTGCGAAGATGGTCGACGGCGGGAAAAGGAATACCAGCGCTCTCGAGACAAAGACGCCCCAAACCTTGGACGACCTGAGATGTCAGTAGAGCACAACGACTTGATCGCTGACTTGAACGAGGACATGCGATCTCGTGTGGCTTTCTACTCAATCAAGCTCAAGGGAATCGAGTCGTATGCATGGACTTCAATGCAACGACTCAAGGTTCAACGTGAAGCTCTTTACAACATCATTGCACAGCGTGAGAGCAAGCTCAACTTGGAAATGGCCAAGAGCCAGAAGCACATTGCAAATTCTTCGAAACGAGATGGCAACACTATGAAAACGCTGTCAATTCTGGGTGCCCTCTTTTTGCCTGGGACTTTCCTGGCGTCGGTTTTCAGTATGACATTTTTCAACTTTCAGGATTCATCTACACCGACTGTCAGTAAATATTTCTGGGTGTACTTTGCGATTACAATTCCGGTGACAGTTGTTGTTGTCGTCGGATGGTTTGTCTATGAGGCTTGGCAACAGCGACAGCACAAACTACAAGAGGAAGATGTAAACAAGGAGATGGAGTCCTTGGAAACTAGTGTGCTGAGTAACATGCGTCATAAGAGTATGGCCCATCGCAATACTACACTACAAAGTCGGCCAACGTGGTCACAGAATCCAGCAGCAGGGGATGAAGGGTCTAACAAGTTCGGATTTGATGACTCCCATGAATGCGAAAAGGAGCACCGTGGAATCTTTGGCCACAGCCGTGGTCATCAACACTCACATTCACTCACTCACTCGCTTAGTGTTCACTTTGGTGGCCACAATCGCAACACGAGCCAGGGAACGAATAATAATGGCCGTGTCACTCACTCACGGAGCCACGGCCATCTTGGTGCCGTGTCACAGCTAGCAGCCCAGAGCATGACGAACCTGACGCCCCACGCCATTAACGGAGGCGTAAATGCGGGGCGTAGTCCTTCTCGTAGCCCGCGGCTGCTAGCGCTCGGGGGACTAACGGCAGGAATCCCATCGTTTGTGATGGGAGGAAACCTGGATGCGCCGGCATTTGCAGAGGACATAAGTCCATCGGATCAGCTGTCGGCGGAAAAGATGGGCGAGTCTAATGATAAATTGGTAGGAGATGAAATAGAGGCAGGACTGACGACGGTAGCTGCAACAGATAGTACATCAGGAGGCTCACGAGAGGGACCAACAGAATCGGCAGTTGGAGATGGAGATGGGACTGCAAGACAGCGCTGGCACATCCCAGAAAAACAATCAGATCGCAGCCTGGTATAGAGCGACATAGTTTGCAGGCTAATGGAATTTTAGATTACATACACAAATTAATTAATACAAAATAAGCAATAAAACTATATACGAACATGACCTTGAGTAGATGAGCTCGAGTTCCCACCAAATAGACCAAGGAAACTAGAGGTCATAGACCCTTCATTGTCGGGTCGTCTGAGCCAGGCAGGACTCTCAAACGAATCAATGGTGTTCTTCATCCGATGACCCAACAGTGAAAAGAAGTTTCCGTCATCAGCCTCAGCCGCCTCGCGCGCGATACGCCGTTCTCTATCACTAGCAGCAGATGATCTACCTAGAGACCGACCTAAACCTCTCGCGGTACTCGACGGTACAGAGCCATACCCAGCCGAAGGGCGATTCGACTCGGCAGTCCCAGCCGCAGCTAGTGAACGCGAATTAAGCCTATTCACAGCTTCGGCACGACGATGCGCAAGTGAGTTGCCGCCAAGATCGCGATCAATCAGGTCGCGACCTTCCCGCCATGAACCAGTTCCGTAGCCGCCAAGGCCTGTGGGATCATCACTGTCTTCGGAATCGTCAGATGATAAAAGTGACCATTCAAAACCTAGGAGACGACGGACTCGGGCATATAGGTTGAATAGAGTGGCGGCGACGGGAATTAGCACCAGAGCAGGGAATATAATGTTGAAGGAACGGCCAAGAGCAGTGAAGTCGACGTAACGGCCGAGGAAATTGTGGAAGACGGTGTCTTCGAATTCGGGAGAGACAAAGGTGAGAAAGTTGTAGGCTAGGGGGACACTGAGTTTGGCGACTTGTCCAGCGTACCAGAAGGCGCTTTCGTGCGATGTATTGCGACGGGAGAGAGCGCGGCCGCGCCAGACTTTCACCTCGGAGATAGAGGCGAACATGGCAATGGACATGTAGAGAAGCCAAAAGGCAGCGATCAGTTGACCACCTGGACCAACTTGGCCCTTGGTAGATAACGTAGAGGGGTTACTTCCTGGGCGAGTCCAGTGATGGACAATACTGAGACGGACAATGGAGGCAGAAGGAGCGGCTTCTTTGACAAGTTCGGACCAGATAATACAGATGGAAGCTAAAGAAAGGAGGGAGCCGAGAGCTATGCGGAAGAGGGGAAGAATCCGAGTGTAGAAGATGAAACGGCCCCAGGGTGTGAACACTGTGATTCGTTCCCAGAAGGGGGCGTCTAAACCGGGCGGGTCAAATGTTAATTGGCGAGAAGCCTCGGAATCAAGAAGACGTTGGGTGTAGGCGGCTTCGGAGACAAGGGTTGCCCATTCACGGGCATAACGACTACGTGCATGTTTGGCGCGCATAAGACGGCGGGATATATCGGCCAGGTAGGCTGGTGTTACCACGACAGGAACGGGTGGAACGTCGGAGTCAGATATGGCAGCAAATGCGGCGTCGGCGGCGCGCGGGGATAATGGAGTAGGGTCGTCAGATAGAGACATAGAGTCGCAAAGGTCATCGATCCACTCTGTGAATTCGCGCGCGGTGGAAGTTTTCCGCCGAGCAAGTTCTTTGACGATAGACTCAAGGGCATCGAGCGCCGCTTCTGAATCGTCCAGATGCTCATGAAGTTTTGGCGCATGACTCTGGAGCCGCCGTAGGCGCCCGGGAAGACTTGCGTTACGGAATAACTTGCGGGGAATGGCAACTAGACCGTGGCCCATGAGGTAGATTGCGAATAAGAGACCCCAGCAGTAGGAAAGAGCCATTACAGTAGTTTTAATAGAAGACATAGAAAAGCCGTAGGTGAAGATTAGGTACACGAGAGCGAGGAAGGAAGACCCGATGATCATGGCGTGGAATTGGGCATTTTGGCGGAGAGAGTAGCTGAGACGATCGGCGGGGAGACGGTAACCCGAGTCGGAGTATTCGCCGAGGATAGGGAGGACAAACCTACAAATGTCAGTACACACTTCATAATCTTATCATCACTAAGGAACTCACCAAGTCAACCCGAAGGTCAACCAATAAGTAATCCGCCACCAAACCAACAAAACCCGCTGCGGCAACCAAATACCTCGCGCGGCAACATCCTCAGCAACTGAACTTGAAGCTAAATCAATAGGAACCAGCAATACGATACCCGCAGGTAAAAACAGCGCAAAGAAGACTGGAACAACATAATACGCGGGGGTCTGGCGCAACGGGAGGAAATAACGAATAGTCAATAACACAACTAGCGATGTCACCGACAATGCCAGCAAGGCAAAGATTTCGGAGAGCACGGCGGCCATAGCAAAAAAAAATACGCACTTAGGTTCAGGCTATACTATAGAAAACGGGACCTGCAGACCGTCGGCGCATGGGATTCTCGTTTCGGCTTTTGGCGATGCATGCGATATGCGACTGCACCGACCAGATACGTCATTGCGCCACATTCCGACCGCCACTTGTTGTGGCAATTAGGGATAGGGTCGACGCGTGAGTTTAAGTGGTTACACGTTCGGGCGCATTATATAAATTTGTATTACTCTAATTTGCGCCGTGAAAGTCTCTGCGATTTTCTTTGGAATTGGTATTGTGAAATTAGACATTATGGCTGCTGCGTACATTGACGATGATTGTGAGTATAGTTTAGCATTTTGAAGACGCCTGTTTGGCTGCTAACTATTGTAGGGTCATCTAACTCGACTGATGCCACTACGATTAGTTTGGTTCACCGACCTCTCATCGGTGTGAACGAGGATGGAACACCAAAGTATGGACCATTGAAGACGAGTTACACTTTTCATCCGACCTATACCCACCAGATTTTCGGCGAGCAGGAGACCATTTTCGGATACAAAGATCTCGACATGGAGATTCAGATCTCCGAAGATACCCTCTTTACCCACTACAAGAGTTCGCATACCGCCAAATTCCCCAAGCAAGGCGATACTGAAGCTGATGACGTCGAGGACATTTGGAAGGAAGTTCTCGAAGCGGGTAAGTAGTGCGGTTTGATGTTTCACGGTACCTGACTAAAACTAACACGCGCTAGACTCCTTCGTCCCCGACTCTGAGTTCGAAAATGCCCTCCCAGCCCACGCGCAAAAATACAAGCTACCACCCGGCCACATGATCAAAGCCATTGATACCGACGCGACAACCCGTTACGAAGTCTGGCAAGGCCCTCTCACCGATGCGCGCGTCTTCGAAGCTATGGCTCACATTGATTTTCTGAATCCGCTCCTCATTGATGGCGGCACGACAATCACTGAGACGCCTGATACAGCGACTAACGCCAATTGGACCGTTTTCTTCTTGTATAGACGGACAAGCAGTACGCATGTGACTTTGGCGGGGTATGCGACGGTTTGGAGCTTGTTTAATTTTAATGCGGCGGATTTTGGAAAGGCAAAGTTAGACCCTGAGGCGGCGCTTCCAGCTGGCGATGAGCCTTTGAATCTCCCTCAGACCAGACGTTTGGCGCAGTTTGTCATTCTACCTCCTTTCCAAAGACAGGGCCTTTCGCACAAATTGTACAGCACCATATACGCACACTTCCGTCGCGATGAGGCCACGCGCTTGATCACTGTAGAATCTCCCAGCAACGCATTCGACGATGTTCGCGACATTTGTGATCTCAATTTCATTCGTGGCCTTGAATCCGCCCCGCAAATCGTCATAGATGCTACCTATCAACCACCTCCTGCTGACCGGAGCGGGGCTGATATTCGTCCTGTCTTCGAGAAATCTAAGGTTCTTCCGATGACTATGCTGAAGTCCCTTCTCGGCAAGACTAAAATGGCCCCCCGGCAGTTCTGGCGCGTAATTGAGTTGCATCTCATGTCTCAACTCCCGGAGTCTGTTCGGCCCACGTTGAATCCTATTAAGACAAAATCAACCGCAGCAGACCGCCACGTTAAGCGTCTCTGGAGCATGATTGTCAAAGAGCGCATTGCCCGGGAAAACAGTGACACCCTGGCTGAGTTGGAGCACGATGACCGTGTACACCACCTTAATCAAACACTTTCTACCATGGGCGAAGACTACGCAAGAATTCTCGATCTAGCCGAGCGTGTTAAGGAGGCTCGGAAGGAATCGGAGGAGAAATTGGGCAAGTCTTTGGTTGAGGCGGAGGCTGTGGCTTCGGCGAAGAGCAAGAGAAAGGCTAGTGATGCCGCGCCTGAGACGTCAAAGAGAATGCGGACTGAGGAGCCGGAAGAGTAAACGGGGGATAAATATAGTGTTAGACGCAACGTCACGAAGGTTACGCCGATCAATGTTTAATCATGAAGTTCTTGTTTGTATCTGTCTGTTTTTATATTACTTTGTTGAATTATTTTGTTTGAATTTAGTGGCGGGTACCGTTGACGTTCTTGGCGCCCTGGCCAAGCTGGCTAGCGACGCAAGTAGCCTCACGAATAGACCGAGCGAAAGAGCCACGGACACCGGCATCATCAAGAACCATCAGACCACCGATAGTGCAGCCACCGGGGGTAGAAACCTTGTTACGGAGAATAGCAGGGTGCTCACCAGCCAGAATCAGCGAAGCGGCACCACGCATAGCCTGGGCAGCCATCTTCTGAGCCTCGGCGCAAGGCAGACCCATGGCAACGGCACCATCAGCGGCGGCCTCACTAACCAGAGCGAAGAAAGCAGGGCCAGAGCCGCAAAGGGCAGTGCACACGTCCATGTACGAGGGAGCAAGGTGGGCAGTCTTGCCAACCTGCTCGAAGATCCAGGTGACGAGGGACTGCTGGGCGGGAGCCAGAGGGGGGGTGACGGTCTGGATGACAGTCATGCCTTCGCGGATGACGGAGGCAGTGTTGGGCATGGCGCGGACAACACGGACAGCATCGGCGGGGACAGACTCGCCGTAGATGATGGAGGTGATATCCTCAGCGGTGACACCAGCGAGAATGGAAACGAGGAGTTTACCAGCAAGAGCCTCACGCATACCGGAGGCAGAAAGGATATCCTTGACCATCCAGGGCTTGCAGCCGAGAAGGATGACGTCGGCTTGCGACACGGCGGAGACGTTGTCATCGGCAACGACGGTTACGCGGGGAGAGTTGTTCAGGCCGCTGTGGACACGGGCAATGGACTCCTGGCGCTTGACGCAGGCAATGAAGCGAGTGGGGAGAGCCTCGGGGAGGCCAGTGGGGGGAGTGGTAGCGGAGGCAATCTCATCGAGAGAAGAGATGACACCGCCGAGGATAGCGACGCCCATGGTGCCTAGGGAGTGTTAGCAGCGTGCTTATCCGGGGAATGCGGGGGACATACCGCAGCCGAGGGCGGCAAGAGTGAGTTCCTGAGGGGCCATTTTGAGATGTATTTGACTTTTGGTATGTAGAATGAATCTTGATATTCTTCACAGCTCGTGATCTCAATTATATCCATCCGTGCCATCCTCCGATGCGGAGCACCGGCTCTATCTACCGTTCCCGCCGCCGGCATCAGTCCACCGCCTACCTATCTTGGCGTTTTCAGGGTTTTACCAAGTACGGATTTGGACCATCCAATATAGCAACCAATCATAGACCATGCAGCGCTTACCTTGTGTGCAACTCGACTGGCCGACGTAACCCGCTGTTTTTGGCACTGCTTTTTGACCGAAAAGGGTTTAATGAGTATGTGACATGGCCCTAACCCTACCATTGGTCGCGTTGATTTTGGACGTCATTCGCGATGGATGCTTGAGAATTGGCGTTGGGAATTGCTTCATGAATGATATCAATGCGTTTTTAATTTTTGAAAAACTCTTCATATTCCTTCGACAGGGACTCGATAATTTCAATTTAATTTATAATCATATACACTACGTCATCATGGCTGACCCGTTTGAAGTCCGTTTACGCTTCACCGATATGCTGGCGGGCATGTCGGCGTCTACCGCCGCAGCTCATAAGGCTGCGCAATATCTTTTGAAGAATAAGGCCCAGAGTGAGGATCTTCATTCGTGTATTTTGGAGCAGATAGAACAAGTAAGATAATATACACTCATTTGAAGACCAATTCTAACAACCCTAGATCCCCGATATGAATGTCCGCGCCAACATCCTTTGTTTCATTGAAGTTTTCCTGGATGCCGCTGCTAAAGACTCTCAGGCAACAGAGTACATAACAATGATGCAGCGCGATCTTCCGCACATAATGGCTTCAGTAGCCCCACATACCCGTCTCGGCCAAGTCAACCTCCCTCTTACTAAACTCGTCGTGCAAAATCTCATCACCAAGAAACACCTGCCACCAGCTACGGAAAAATCAATCACTGAATGGCTCGCATCATTTGACGCGCAGATAGCAGAGTTAGCTGACCCATTGGACTTTGACGCGGGAGGTGGCGACGGCGAACGAATGGGAAGGCGCCAGGCGGATAAGAGAATGGAAGAGGATAGAGAGAGACATAAGCGGTTGCGCGAAAGTATCTGGGCGGTGCCAACTGGGGAAGGAGACCCAGAAGAATGGGAAAAGATTTGGGAAGAGACAAGTGATATTGGCGAAGATGATTATAGGCTCGCCAAGGAGGAAGGTTTAGAGAGAGAAAGCGTTTTAGGGGAATATTGTGAGCATTGGCGCGAGAGACTTGGACAACGAGATGGAGAGGGGAAAAGGGAGGACGTGGAAATGGTAACATCATGAGAGAACTTCACCAGCTCGTAGACTTGTTGCTTTTGTTGTTTTCATTGAGAATCGTATATTTTCCATATTGTTACAGGGTTTTGTACATGGAGGGCCGCCAGTCTATAGAGACGCCTCCGGACCGGTCATCATACAAAAGGGAGAAGAAAGAGGAACATGGGAGCTGGCGGATGTCATCGACTGGACGCAATATGACCACCCACCAGCATCGTAATATGACCATTACGCCCAAGATGCAAACCAAGCCACCATCCGTTAATTAACCTCCTTACTCCATCGAAACAGTAGCACCCAGACCCTTCATCGTCTCAATAATCTTATCCGCCTCCTCCTTGGGCACGTTCTCCTTCATGGTCTTGGGCGCGCTCTCGACGAACTTCTTGGAGTCCACGAGAGACAGACCCAGCAAGCCCTTGATCTCCTTGATCACCTTGGCCTTGGACGCGGCGTCGAATTTCTCGAGTTTCAGGGTGAAGACGGACTTCGCGGCGGCGGCCGGCGCGGGGGCCTCTTCCTCAACGGGAGCAGCGGCAGCAGTGGCAGCGGGAGCGGCGGCGAAACCACCAACGGGGAGATCGGGGATGTTGAGGCGGGTCTAGACGGAGTAAATAGTTAGTAACTAATATTCAAAGCTACGATAGTTCGAGGAATCTCACCTTCAGCGACGCAACAAGGTCAGCAGTCTCCAACAAAGTCAGAGTGCTAATCTGGTCGACAATAGCCGAAATCTTGGGGTTGACTGGCGCAGCGGCAGCGGCCTCAGTCGAGTTAAATCTAACAGCCGGGCGGACAAGACCGGCAAGGCGGACGGGCCGGGCAACAGTCGCCGAACGGACTGCTTGTGTGCAGCGGAGGGAGAAGGTGGACATGGTGGGCGGGCGTTAATCTCGGGGGTTATCTGCTTAACAAGTCGTCGGCGGATCGGTCGGGGCGGATGCTATATAGCCTTTGGCTTGGTAACTTTTCTGACGAGCGGCTGGATCGTGATTGGTGGGGGTGGTGTTTTTTGACGAGATTTACCCGCAAGTGGATATACCTAGGGTTAGTAGACAAGGGTTACCAAACGAAGATTCTGTCATGGTTCTTGATGCGGAAACGATGATGTCTGTTTGTAGGTCTCAAAAAGGTAAATCAAGCGACTACACCGACGATAAGAATCCCTGCAATCTCGGTGAATCAAAAAAAGTTGGAAAAGTGCCCTAGACCTTGATTTTCGTAGCGACTTGGGAATCATTTTATATGAGTAGAATGACGGTATAGACCAATTATTTACGTTGAAAAGTGTGTCATTGCTGATCTTTCGACGACCCTTTGTTTGGGCATATGCTCTTGATATAAAAGTTATTGATTTTTTCTTACATTTTGTTTTGATATACTCTCGATATGGCTACGGCCGATGTCTCTTCCTCTGTCGCCACTTTGTTGGCCGACGGTGAGACCCTTTCGATCCTAAAGACTACCTCGACCCCCCCGAATACCGTCCAGTCCCATGTTGACGCTCTCACGAATGAAAACTCCACTGATGTTCTCCCTGCCGTGGCATTGGCGGCGTTGCTTAACCCGCGCTTGACCGATAGATTGTACATTCACTTTGCGGAGGTATGGCCGGATGTTTGCGCCCGGTGGCTCTTATTGTTGGCGGAGTATGAGGCTATGGGGTCAGTATCACCTGTTGCGTCACCGGATGTTCCTTCGTTGGCTTCCGTAGTGGCGGCGTTTGCGCGGGTGTTGCCTTTTGCCCCGCATGTTTCGGTTTTGCTGGAGGGGCTGGCATGCCGAGAGTCTAGACCTTCGGTTCTTCAGTTGACTACGAGACCTGAAGAGCTGGAGACTGTGTTGTTGGCTGTTTGGAGGTTGAATGCGTTTGGTATGCGCACTTATGGCGGTCTTCTCTCGACGGCGTATCTCCAGGGATTGTTCAAGCATGAGAGCCGGGCAGTCCGGTATCTGGCTGTCAGAGTGTTTTGCCAGTTATTGCGGGCAGCTGACGCCACGGTGGAGAAAATGGTGAACGAGCATGTTGGTTCTTCAGACTCAGAGCCAGTTTTAGGAGATTTTGATGGCGTGGAGATTGATCTTATTTTCTTGTCTATCCACGAGCGTTCCAGAGTCGATAATATCGCCACTAAGCTGGCGCAAAGAGCCGCTTGGCTTTCCCCTCCAGTCTCCCCAGAAGAGACCCCTTCACCACCAAAAATTAATACCGTAGCTCCCCAAGTTCTTACCGACTCAGTAGTAACCTTTGGCGCTGCCATGCTCCCGCGCCCTCTCGGCCCACCCACCACGCCTTCGCCAGGCCTCATCCCGACCCCGACGACTCTCGCCAACTTATCATCTTTCGCCACCCTCCTTCAAAAGCCCGGCGCTATTCTTCTTCACGGCCTCCCCGGTACGGGTAAAACCGCTCTTGTGCGCACTATTGCACACCAACTCGGCCAACAAGAACAGATGGTGACGCTCCACCTTAACGAGCAGACCGACGCAAAGATGCTGATTGGTCTCTACACGACGGATACTAAGCCGGGTAGCTTCACGTGGAGACCGGGTGTTTTGACGACGGCAGTTAGACAGGGACGGTGGGTTCTTATTGAGGATTTGGATCGGGCACCGGCGGAGGTTATTTCGACTATTTTGCCATTGATTGAGCGGGGTGAATTGTTGATTCCGTCGCGCGGAGAGAAGATTGTTGCGGGTAATGGGTTTAGATTGTTTGGCACAGTGAGAACGAATCGTGGTATGAATGGGAAGGAGACATTGCCGCATTTGCTGGGTTTGCGCTTCTGGCAGCAGTTGGCTGTGCAGAGACTTTCTGACGATGAGCTGGTTGCCGTCATTGAGGGCTTATTCCCAATGTTATCGAACTTGGTATCGATTATTTTGGGTGTTTACAACAATCTTTCCCGCATGGCTACATCTGCTGCTGTCGCGTCTAGCAGCCGTGGTATGCTCCGCCAAATGAGTCTCCGCGATCTCTTGAAGTGGTGCCGCCGTCTTAGCTCTGTTCTTACCGAAGCTGGCTGTGTTACCGGTTCCGAGCCTATTTCCGAGTCTGTTCGCAACAGCATGTTCCAAGAAGCTATCGACTGTTTCCTTGGCCACCTTCCTGATGTTGACGCCCGCGATAACCTTATTCTTGTTATTGGTAAGGAAATGCACATGGCTCGTGAAACGGTCGAACATTATCTGGCTGCTTATATTCCGCCTTTGACCCTTCCTGGCGAGCAGGGTTCACAACTCCGTGTTGGCCGGACGGCGCTTGAAAAGAAGAAGAATGCTTCTACTTCCTTGTCGGGCAAGCCAAAACGCCCATTTGCTAACACCGTACACGCGAAGCGTCTCCTTGAACAAATTGCTGTTTCTGTTCGGGAACGGGAGCCTGTTTTACTTGTCGGTGAAACTGGTATTGGTAAGACGTCCGTTGTACAGCAAATGGCCGATGTACTTGGCCACAAGCTTGTCGCTGTCAACTTATCGCAGCAATCAGAGGTTGGTGATCTGCTTGGTGGTTTCAAGCCCGTCACTACTCGCTCTCTAGCTGTCCCTCTGAAGGAGGAATTCGAAGATCTACTTGCTGCTACTGGTATTTCTCGCACTCGCAATGCCGCCTACTTAGACAAGGTCAACAAGTGCTTTTCCCGCGGCCAGTGGGCCCGCATGTTGGACTTGCTGTCTGAGGCCCCTACCATGTTCGCCCAGATTCTCGCTAAGTTCAAGGAGAAGGCCGCCGCTGTTGAGTCCGAGGAGCCTTCCGTCAAGCGTCGCAAGATGCAGTCATCCCTGACCAACCTCCAAGAACTCGAGCCTCGGTGGGCCGACTTTTCTCGAGCTCTTGGCCAGTTCCGCGCGCAGATTGCTTCTGGCGGCGGTGCTTTTGCTTTCTCTTTTGTTGAGGGTAACATCATCAAGGCTGTGCGTAACGGTGATTGGATTCTTTTGGATGAGATTAACTTGGCGTCGGCTGATACTCTTGAATCCATCGCGGATCTGCTCGCTGACGCTGGCGAGGTACCATCGATTCTTCTGTCAGAGACAGGTGAGATTGAGCGTATCACTGCTCATCCCAATTTCCGGGTGTTCGCCGCCATGAACCCCGCCACTGACGTTGGCAAGCGGGATCTGCCTATTGGTATTCGTTCGCGTTTCACGGAACTTTACGTCAACTCGCCTGATACTTCCCACAAGGATCTTCTTGAAATTGTCAAGTCATACCTCCGACCTGGCTCTGTCAAGGATGAGCAGGCGGCTGATGATATCACTCGGTTATATCTTGCTACTAAGGCTCTTGCTTCCGAGAAGCGTCTTGTCGATGGTGCCAATGAGGTCCCTCATTTCTCTCTGCGTACTTTGACCCGTGTGTTGGATTACATTGTTCACGTGGCTCCTGTTTATGGCCTTCGTCGGGCTTTGTTCGAAGGTTTTAGCATGGGTTTCTTGACCCTTCTCAACGGTGAATCCGAGAAGCTTCTTATCCCCAAGATGTACGAACTTCTTTTCGGTCGTGCTTCTGTTTCTGCTAAGGCTCTCCTTTCTCAACCTCCCAAGCAGCCCGAAGACGGCCGTCGCCATATCCGTTTCAGTAATAAGTCTAAGGATCGTCACTATTGGATTGTCCAGGGTGAAGCTGCTGAGCCAGTGCAGAGGGATGACTACATTGTTACTCCTTCCGTTGAGCGGAATCTGTTGAACCTTGTTCGTGCGACGTCAACTAGACGCTATCCCATTTTGATCCAGGGTCCTACGTCTGCTGGTAAGACGTCCATGATTGAGTATCTCGCTGCCTTCTCTGGTAATAAGTTTGTCCGTATCAACAACCACGAGCACACAGATCTTCAGGAGTATCTTGGTACTTACATTTCCGGCTCTGATGGCAAGCTGCGTTTCCAGGAGGGTCTTCTCGTTCAAGCTATGCGCCACGGTTACTGGATTGTCCTTGATGAGTTGAACTTGGCTCCCACTGACGTTCTGGAGGCTCTCAACCGTCTTCTTGATGACAACCGCGAGCTTCTCATTCCCGAAACTCAGGAAGTCGTCCGCCCTCATGAACATTTCATGCTCTTCGCTACTCAGAACCCCGCTGGTCTTTACGGTGGTCGTAAGGTCCTTTCCCGCGCCTTCCGTAACCGTTTCTTGGAACTCCACTTTGACGACATCCCCGAGGCCGAACTCGAGTCTATCCTTCAGCGCCGCAGCAAGAACACCGCTCCTTCCGACTGTCGCCGTATAGTCAACGTTTATCGTGAACTTTCCCGTCTTCGCCAAACGAGCCGTCTCTTCGAGCAGAAGGACTCTTTCGCTACCCTCCGTGATCTCTTCCGTTGGGCTCTTCGCGCTGCTGACTCTCGTGAGGAAATTGCTCGTAACGGTTTCATGTTGCTTGCTGAGCGTGTCCGTGACGCTGCTGAGCGGGATGCCGTTCGTGGTGTCATTGAGAAGGAATTCAAGGTCAAGGTTGATGTTTCTGCGCTTTATGCACCTGCTGCTGTGCCTGGGATGAAAGAGGATAACGCTCAGGGAGTTGTTTGGACGCAAGCTATGCGCCGGTTGTATGTGTTGGTTGCGGCTGCTTTGAGAAATAATGAGCCTGTTTTGTTGGTTGGTGACACTGGTTGTGGTAAAACAACGGTTGTCCAGTTGCTTGCTGAGGCTGTTGGAAAAGAGCTACACATTGTCAATGCTCACCAGAACACTGAAACTGGCGATCTTATTGGTTCTCAGAGACCAGTGAGAAACCGCCAGGCTGCTGTCGACGCCCTCATTGTCGACCTTGGCGAGGCTTTGAATCTTCTTGAGGTGACCCCCGCTTCCGACTCTCTTGAAGACCGTCTTGCTGCCTTCTCTGCCGTCGACGCGGAACTCATTTCTTCCAGAGTCTCCTCTGAGTTACTTTCCCGCATTACTGCCAACCAAACTCGCGCCAAAGCTCTTTTTGAATGGTCCGACGGTTCTCTCGTTCACGCCATGAAGACTGCCTCTTTCTTCCTTCTCGATGAGATTTCTCTTGCTGATGATTCTGTTCTGGAACGTCTCAACTCGGTTCTTGAACCCGCCCGGACTTTGCTTCTCGCCGAAAAGGGTACTGAGGACTCATTTGTCGTTGGTGCTGATGGTTTCCAATTCTTCGCTACCATGAACCCCGGCGGTGACTTCGGAAAGAAGGAGCTTTCACCTGCTCTGCGTAACCGTTTCACTGAGATCTGGGTCCCGCCGCTGGCTGCTGAAGAGGATATTCTGCAGATCGTGGATAGCAAGTTGAGGGATGAGGTCAAGGAGCTTGCACCCGTTGTTGTCAAATTTTCTCAGTGGTTCGCCGAGACTTTCAGAGCTACCAATGCTGCCGGTTTCTCCATCCGTGAGTTGCTCGTTTGGGTTCAGTTCATGAACAAGGCTATCGCTTCCGGCATTTCTTCTGACCTTGCTTTTGGTCTTGTTCATGGTGCGGCTACTGTCTTCATTGACTCATTGGGTGCTAACCCGTCCGCCATGGTTGCTTTGAACCCCGCTACTGTCGCCGAGCAGCGCGTTGCTTGTCTTTCCAAGCTTTCGGAGCTCATGGGTCGTGACATTTCTTACCTTTACGAACTCAGCCCTGAGTTGTCTGTTTCTCCTGATGCCTTGACTATCTCTGGTTTCTCTGTTGGCCGGACTGCTGCTGCTGCCGATGCTACTGGTTTTGCTTTCCATGCGCCCACGACTCGTCTCAACACCATGCGCGTCGTTCGTGCCTTGGCTATGCAAAAGCCTATTCTTCTTGAAGGTTCCCCCGGTGTTGGTAAGACGACTCTTGTCACTGCGCTTGCTACTGCTTGTGGTCAGCCCCTCACGAGAATCAACTTGTCAGACCAAACGGATCTTATGGATCTCTTCGGTACCGATGTCCCCGTCGAGGGTGCTGAGGCTGGAACTTTCGCCTGGCGCGATGCCCCGTTCTTGCAAGCTATGCAGAAGGGCGAGTGGGTTCTTCTTGATGAGATGAACCTTGCTTCTCAGGCTGTTCTCGAGGGTCTCAACGCTTGTTTGGATCATCGTGGTGAGGTTTACATTGCTGAGTTGGATCAAGTTTTCAAGCGCCACCCTGACTTCCGTCTCTTCGCTGCGCAAAACCCCCACCATCAGGGTGGCGGCAGAAAGGGTCTTCCCTCATCGTTTGTTAACAGATTCATCGTTGTATACGCTGACTCTTTTACACCCGAGGATCTTCAGCTGATCGCCAGTCACTCTTTCCCCGGTGTCGCTTCGCCTACCATCCAGAACATCATTTCTTTCATCGCTCTTATTGAAAAGCGTGTTGCTCAGGACAAGGCCTTTGGTGCCCTCGGTGGTCCATGGGAGTTCAACCTTCGTGATACTCTCCGTTGGCTTCACCTTGTCGCTTCTCAAGAACCCCTTCTCAAGGGTGATGCTGGCGCCTTCTTTGATATGCTCATTGCTGGACGTTTCCGTACCGATAATGACCGCAAGGCCGCTCGTTCTCTGTTCGCCGAGGTCTTTGGCTCCGCTCCTGTTGAGCCATGCCTTTTCCACAATGTATCTGCGGGTTTCGCTCAGGTTGGCCGTGGCTTACTTCCCCGTGATCGTCTTGCTCAACCTGTCCCGTTGAAGAACCTGTCTGTTGTCCCACAGTTGTCTGCTCTTGAAGCATTGATGGTTGCCGTTCAGCAAGGTCAGCCTGCTATTCTCTCTGGCCCTTCGGGATCGGGTAAGACAACTTTGTTGAACCACCTGGCTGGTCTTGCTGGCAAGGAACTGGTTACCTTTTCGCTGAACGCTGATGTTGATACTATGGATTTGGTTGGCGGTTTTGAACAGCATGATCCCCTTCGGGAAGTCAACGCCTCTCTCAAAACTCTCCAGGCAGTTCTTCAATCTTCCATTCTCAGTGTCGCCCCGACCCCGGCTCCTCTCGATGCCTTGGTTCTTTTCAGTGTCCTTTCACGCTTCTCGTCCCAAGGTGGCCCTCAGGAATCCGACGTGCCTGAACTTCTCGGCATGGTCGAAGCTCTTTCCGCCCAGGTGTCTCGTGACTCTGACGTTGGCAGACAGCTTTCCCATGTCCACGAACTTCTTCAGAAGCCTTTGTCTGTCAGTGACCCCCGCTTCGAATGGCTTGATGGTGTGATTATCCGGGCTCTTGAAGCCGGATCATGGCTGGTTCTTGAGAATGCCAACTTATGCTCTGCGTCTGTTCTGGATCGTCTCAATTCGCTTCTTGAGCCGAATGGTTTTGTTTCTATCAATGAGCATTGTGGCTCGGATGGTGAGCCGAGGGTCGTTAGACCTGCCCCGGGTTTCCATGTTTTCTTGACTATGGACCCCCGTTATGGCGAGTTATCTCGTGCTATGCGGAACCGTGCTGTTGAGATTCACCTTCTCGACGTTGTTCCTACTGAGATGCCCCTGTACCTTCGCAATGTTTCTGCTATTGAGGGCTCTCTTTGCCGCCTTTGGAACATTGTTGATGTTGCTCAGCGTGGCGGAGATATTCAGCTTGCTGCTGAGGGATTGGCAATGGCTGATATTGCTCTTCTGCAGCGCTTTGTTCAGTCTGCTAGAACGGGTGTTTTGGGACAGTCGACTCTTGAGGAGTTGGATTTATTCAACAAGGTTCTGCATGGTGACGGTTCTGGAGCTTTGTGGCAACAGGTTGAGACCATGTACTCTTCGATTGGTCCCTCTATTTCGCAAGATCTTGTTTCTGCCCAGGTAAGTTGCTTCTCCTTTTTTCTCATTCTTAACTTTATACTAACTCTTGTCTCTAGCCTCTTCAACCTCTCCGTAACACTCCGCTCATTCCTCTCCTTCCGGCTTCTCTTCCTTCTCACCTCGCCATCTGGCTTACTTACCACGCTTCTCTCATTTCTTTCACTGCCGATATCACTACTCAGGCGTCTACCGCTTCCCCTGCCCGTCTTTCTTCCCTTAACCGTTTCCAACGTTCGTATCTTGTTCTGAAGGGTGGCACACGCATCAAGGATCCCACGGCTGGCTTGGCTAGATTCTTGAACGATGTGTTTGTTGCTACCCGCGAGTTCCTGGCGGCATGTGAAGGCTCTTCTGAGGAGGACATCATGGTAAGTTTCTTTTTGGGGGTTGGATGATATCATATTAACATACTCTAGGCCAAACGTCAAATTCTCCGCCTGGTTCTCCATCACCTCCGCCGCACTTTCAACTTTGCTACTGCCGCAACTTTTGATGACGCCTCTTTCCAGTCTCACATGGCCTTGGGTTCTACTCTTTTACGCACCTTTGGTGCTTCACCTATCGATGCCATCAGCCAGTTTGCTACTACCATCCACGCTCATCTAACAGCCAATTTTTCTGCCGGTTTCAACCTAACCACCGGTCTTTGGATGGAGGAACTCTGGCGTGTCCTGAGACCTGTCCCGTTGGCCTCTGATGTCCTTGTGGCTCACACCACTGCCATTGCCAAGCTTGCTGCTCGCTTCGACGCGCTCCGCTGGAAGGCCAAGGCTCCTGTTAAGGACCTTGCCAAGGCCGCCGGCACGCTCTGCCAAGCTTACGGTCTTGTCCGCCACAATGAGCCCGGTGATCTGTCCAAGTTGATTGAGGCCCTTGAGAAGGAGGTTACATCCCTTGATGATAACATTGGCCGTGACGGCGTTGAGTTACCCGCCTTCTTCCAGTCCGAATTTGAGGGTCTTCGTCAACTGTTGGTCCTTGGTCTTAGCGATTTGAACGTGGTTGACCGTGTTGGTGCTATCTGTGCTCTTGCCGAGTTGGTCACCTTGTCTTCAGCTCCTACTGTTCATGCTTTGCTTTTGGGTGATGCGCCGACCGAGGCTGGTATTGCTTCTCTGCAGCTTATTGATTTCATGGGCTGCCACGGAAGCGTCATCCCTCTTGTTTCCGGTTCTTTGGTGCCCAGCTTGATTTCCCGCGTGGCTGCCATGCAGAATGCCAACTTGGATGCCCTGAGCTTACTCGAGACGGAACTTCCTGTTCTTGGCCGTTATGTCGCTACCGAGACTGCCCTGGTTACTTCCGATGTCTGTGACCCTCTGGCGGCTTTGTTGACATCTTTGGTTACTGAGGTCCTCTCTACTGTCGTTTCCGAGCCTAAGACTCTTCTTGCTCTTGTCAAGACGCCTTTTGTCTCGCCTGTTGTTTCGGACCCATCGACTTGGACCACGCTAGCTTCAGATGTCTTTGGTCAGCTCTCTTCTGAGATCCCTGAGTCTATTCAAGCTGTCTTCCAGAGCCACATTGCTCTTTCTCTGTCCGCAGTTGCCGCCTCCAAGGCTTCTACCGCTGAAAAGACTCGCTTCTTGGGTATCGCCTGGGTGACTTTCGCTTTGGGTCTTTTGACCCTGTATGTTCCCGATCGTGCCTTTGACCCTCAGTTGCGCTCTGCTCTGGACATAGCCTCATACAATGACCTTCAGTCTTCTCTGCAATCACAGCTTGCCCGTCTGATGGGATTCCAGGAGCTTTCTACCGGGCAATCTACCAGCGCGGAAATCACTACCTTGACTACCGAAATCTCCTCTTATGGAGCTCCCCCTCAGGCCGATGTCACCGTGTACCGCCCCGACCGTTCCGAACTCACTACCATCCAAACCGAGTTCAGCAACATCGTCAAGGCTATTCTCCACTCTGACTCTGCTACTTCCTTCCTCTCTCTGGTTTCTTCCCCTACTGCTGCCGAAGATACACACACTCCTTTCATGCTCCTTTCGGGTAACATCTCGCACGTCATTGACCGTATGGCCTACCGCTTTGAGGCCTACCAGGATATGATTCGCCCTGCGACTAATATGCTTCGTTGCCTACAGCTGGGTATCTCCCTTTGCCAGGCTTCGTTTGCTGAGGGCGGTGTTGAGAAGGCTGCCTCTGGTCTTGCTCTCATGGAGACTACACCTTTCCTTGGTGGAAGTGTCAACTCTGGTCTTCCCAGCTTCCGGGGTGCCGCCTTTGAGTTCCTTGAACGTGTTGCGCTTTCTGCAGCAGTTGAAGGTCTCGAAGCCCTCCCTGGTACCGACCGTGACGCCATCTTCGAGTGTTTCCACTCTCTTTTTACCGAGTGGCAGCGCAAGTTGGAGGCTGACCAAAAGGAAGAAGCTGCGAACCAGAGTGTCTTCCATTTCAAGGGTAGCTACGAGGATGAAGTTGAAAAGGAAGAAGAAGAATTCGCCGAGCTATTCCCTACATACGACGAAGATGAGGAAGATGAACATGGCAACCCCATTGCCAAGCCTGTCAAGGAGGAATCCGCTTTTAACAAGCGTGCCAAGGTCCGTGACATGTCCGTCCGTGTCGCCGAGATTCATCGTAAGGTTCTTCTCGGTGCCCAGGCTCAGTCAGCCCCCGAGGCCCTCCGCTCCCTTCTGCGCTCTGTCGGCCGCAAGGTTGCTCCCGAACTCACTAAGGGCGCCATTTGGGAATCCTCCTCTGCTGGTTCCCGCCAGCTCGTTTCTCGCCGTCTTCTTCCTGCTGTTCTTGTTGAAGTCCACGATGGTCTCCGTGGTATCTTAACGTCGGATACTCCTAAGGACTACAACTTCTACACCATCCCCCATCTTTCTGAGGCCCGTAATGTCGTCTCTCTTACCGACCGTGTCAAGGCCCGCTTCAGAACTCTCCAGCTCAACGAAGAAATCGGCCACATGGCCCCTCTTCGGGAAGTTATTCTCCGCTGCAACAAGCTCCTAGAACTCCCATACACGTCTCCTCTGGCGCAGATTCTGCCCCGCGTTGAAGCGCTGCACGGTGCAGTTTACGAGTGGCAATTTGGTGGATGGGCTCCAAGAGTTCACACTGCCCCGGCGTTGTATGATGAGTTAACTAACACCATTGTTCGCTGGCGCAAGCTTGAGTTGACTACATGGGCTTGTCTTTTGGATATGGAGCTTGACCGGTCCCTTGAGAAGGCTCGTTCTTGGTGGTTCGTGGCGTACCAGGCTGTTGTTGCCAACCCCGGTGCTCTCCTTCGTGGTCCTGTTGAGGACATTGAGAAGTACGCCGTCAACCTGGTTGGAGATCTTCAAATGTACTTTGAGACTGCCGCTATCGGTGAATTCACCGGCCGCATGGAACTTCTCCGCGGTCTTGCTAAGCAACTTTCCTTCATGGCCTCTTCATACCCCGCTCTTGCCGTTGTCCAACGCTCGGTCGAGAACTTCCTTGACATGCAAGAGCGTTTCGCCCCATCTGTCGCGGAGGCTATCGCCCGTGGCCGTGCTCCGATTGAAAAGCAAATGAAGATGGATGTGAAGTTGGCTGGATGGAAGGACGTCAACATTTCCGCCCTGAGAGAATCTGCTCGGAAGAGTCACCAAAAGCTGTTTAAGCATGTTCGTAAGTTCCGTGGTGTCTTGGCTCAGCCTATGCAAGCTTTGCTTGATAAGGGTGTTCCCGAGGGTAAGGAGACTCTTGATGTTTTTGTTGCTCCTGAGGTGTCCACTGTCGACTTGACTGTGTCTCCTGAGATCCCTGTTGTTCTTTCTTCCTTCCTTGAAGAGAAGCGCCGTCTTGCTGCTTCCAAGAAAACTGTCTCTCTCATGGCCAAGGCTTCTCGCCTTCCCGAGACTTCACTCCCTGCAGCTACTCATCTGAACGAATACCTTGCCAGTCTTCTCAATGAAGCTGCTCTTCTCCGTAAAGAGACTCCCGAGTTCCTTACTGAGGAGAACACAAATCTTGTCAAGCATCTCAAGGCTCGCAAGCGTAAGCTGTTCTCGGAGACTCTCAAGGATCTCAAGACCATGGGTCTGCGTTACCACCATGGTACTGATGCCTTGTTAGCTCAGGGCTCGTTGGCTTTGGTTCTTGCTAAGGCTGAACGGATTACTGTTTCTAGTGACGCTACTGAAGGCTGGTGGATGAGACTTGTCGATATCATGGGCCGCGTCAGAAAGAGTGTTAACGATCACCATGGTGATATGACGGGTGGTGAGGTTTCTCGCTGCGTCGGTTACCTTGAAGGTGTCCTTGGACTTGTCGTTTCTCAGAGACTCTCTCTTTCTAGAGCCGAGAAGAAACTTTCCAGTCTTGAAACTTTCGTTGAACGTATCCGCAACCTTGAGGAGATTGTTGTTGGGCAAGAAATTCTTGTTGTCTCTGGTGTCAACAGTCAACCCCGTAGTCTCAAGTGGCTTCTTGAGGCAGTCCGGTTCGCTGGTGAACTTGTTGGTGTTCAAGGCAAGCTTGGCGGTGTGAATAATGCTGCCGTTATGGACAAGTTGGTGTCATGGCTCAAGACATTTGAGGAGCTTGAAGGTGCTGTTTCGGCGCTCAAGGCTCTTCCTACTGGTTTTGCTTCGGCTGATGGTCATGCTTTGTCTATCAAGGTTGCTACTGCTGGACAGGAATTCTCATCTGAGATCACCCAGACGATTTCGGAGCGTCCTGATTTGCAGATTCCTCTTTCGCAGCTCCTTAAATGGACTGACATCTCTGTTTCCGTTGAACCCACTTCCGCTTCTGAGCCGGGAATTTTGCTCGACTTTGCGGCTTCTGTGTCGACTCTTGTCGATACCGTCCTTGTTGCTATTGAGGGACAAAAGAAGGCTGCTGCTTCTCTGCCTTCGACTGATGAGGAGCAGGGCTGGTTCACTAGCTCGTCTAAGATTACTGGAACCATGTTCAATGCTCTGCGCCCCGCTGAGATTGAGGCCACTTTGGGCCGTTTGATGGAACAGCTTTCGGGCTTGTCTTTATCTGATGCTTCCACTCGGTCCGGCGTTGCAGCTTTGTTAGCACTTGCTGGACCTGTTGTTGAGCAGTATGTTTCCATTGTGCGTGTTGCGCACGCGAGAATGCTCGCTATTCATTCTAGCTCGGTCCATATGGGTTGGATGTTGGCTAAGACTTATGCTTACCTTGCTAAGCAAGGTTTCTGTACGCCGCAGGAGAAGAGTGACGAGAAGGCGGAGTCGGGTCAGGAGGGTCAGCTTGAAAGTGGTACTGGTTTGGGTGATGGTGAAGGTCAGGAAGATATCTCTAAGGATATTGGAGATGACGAGGATTTGACTGAGTTGGCGCAGGAGCCGAATGAGGAGAGAGATGACGATAAGGAGATGGAGGATAGTAAGGATGCGGTTGACATGACTGGTGAGGATCTGGAAGGTGAAGACGCGGATGCCGAGGCTAAGGAGGAAGACGGTGAGGGTGAAGATGAAGAGGATGATATGGATGAGGAAGTTGGCGACGTTGATGATTTGGATCCAACTGCTGTTGATGAGAAGATGTGGGATGGTGATGACGAAGAAGAGGCGGATAAGGACCAAACTGGTGATCAAGCCAAGGGTCAGGAGAAGAAGAATGAGGAGCAGGCTGCTGAAGGAAAGGCAGATGAAGATGATAAGCCCAAGAAGGATGAAGAGATGGGTGAGGCTGATGATGGAGAAGCTGGTGAAGAGGGTGACGAGGAAGAGGAAGCGCAGGAGGCGCAGGATGAGGCTATTCGCCAGGATCAAAATGTTGATGAGACTGAGGTTTTGGGTGCACCAGAGGACATGGAGTTGGATTTGGAGGACATGGATGGAGAGGATACCGAGGAAGAAGATGAAGAATTGGGTGATCTTGAGATGGATGCCGATGAAAATGAGGAGGTTGAGGGTGAAGATGAGACCGCTGAGGATAAGGCGGAGAAACAGACCGAGGAGGAGAAGCAAGATGATGCTGCTATTGATCAGGATGAAGCGGCCGAGAACCAAGAAGATTTGCCAGAGGATGATCCTGAGGATGAGGCGGATATTGATGTGCCGACTGAGGAGCCTGTTGATTTGGAAGGAGAGGATGAACAGGCGGAGCCAGAAGAGGCTGCTGAACCAGAGCCGGAGAAGGAAGAGAAGAGACCTGATGATGACACCTCTCGGGACGCCAACGATAATGTCGCACCTTCTGATGTTCAGTCGGGTGGCCAAGATCAAGATTCAAATGACGTTCAGGAGAACCAAGATTCTATGGAGGGTGCCAAGGATAAGCAGGAAGATGGTGGTCAAGGAGCTGAGGCTGATGAGAAGGAGGCTGATGCGGGTAATAAGGGAGCTATGGCGAGGCCGGAGGAGAACAAGGAAGGAGGTGACAATGAAGAAAGCGAGGAGGATAAGAAGGCGAATGAGAAGAGTGAGCCGTTCAGAAAGTTGGGTGATGCCTTGGAGGAATGGCATAGACAGAAGAGGGAGATCAAGGATGCTGAGGAGAACGAGGAGCGCCAGAAGGAGGAAGTTGAGAAGAGAGATGGAGATGCCGAGGAGATGAAGAACCAGGAATTCCAGCACCTGCAGGATGACGCTGCGGTTCCAGATGCTCAGGCTATTGGTGCTGCCACGGAAGATGAAGTTGTCCCCATTGACGACGCCATGGCTATTGATGACGAAGCCGAGGACAACGGTGCTAAGCAGGCTCCTGTTGATGAAGCAGAGAAGGCTGACGAGAAGGAGGAAGAGCAAGTTCCCGAGTCGGGTGAATCCAAGGATGAGGAAATGCCCGATGTCCAAAAGGAGGACCATAATGACCCTGATTCGAGATCTGGCGTTAAGACTAGATCGGGTAACTATAACCCCGAGCCCTCTCCCGAGCCTGATTTCGATGAGATGCGGGAGGAGGAAGAAGAGGAGGACATTGAGGAGGTTGCAGAGACATCTACGCAGCTTTCTGCTACGCATCTTGATGATGAGTTACTTCCCATTGCCGACTGTCTTCATCTTTGGGATACCTACACGACCTCTACATTCCCCCTTGCTCAGGCCCTCACTGCCCAACTCCGTCTAATTCTTTCCCCGTCGCAAAGTACTAAGCTCTCTGGAGCCTTCCGCACGGGTAAGCGTCTGGCTATCAAACGGATTATCCCGTACATTGCGTCATCGTACAAGCGTGATAAAATCTGGTTACGCCGTGCTATTCCTACCAAGCGGGCTTACCAGATTCTGATTGCGGTTGATGACTCGAGATCCATGGGTGAATCTGGCTCTGGTCCTTTGGCTTTACAATCACTAGTTATGACGGCTCGTGCTTTGTCATCCCTTGAGGTTGGCCAAGTCGGTGTCTTACGATTCGGTGCCGACGTTGAAACAGCCCATGACCTCGCCGAGCCATTCTCCTCTGCGGACGCCGGTGCCAAGGCTCTTCAAAAGTTCAAGTTCACCCAGGACAAGACGGATGTCAAGATGCTCATTCGTCGTATCATCGACCGGTTCAAGGCGGCGCGTTTGTCAGCTCCCTCTGGTCCCTCTGCTGACCTCTGGCAACTCGCTCTGATTCTCTCTGACGGAATCACACCATCCTCCGAACACGATGCCATCCGCAGGCTTCTTCGCGAGGCCGTCGAGGAACGAATCATGATTGTCTTTATTGTCATGGATGATGCACATGCGCGTGGAGAGTCTGGTGGTACGTCGGTGTTGGATTTGAGATTTTCGAGCTTTGTCAAGGATGATGAAGGGAATGCACAGGTGGTTATGGGGAGATATCTTGATACCTTCCCCTTCCAGTATTATCTTATTGTGCACCATTTGGAGGATTTACCGGGAGCTTTGGCGGGATTGTTGAGAACTTGGTTTGCGGAGGTTTCTGCTTGATTTATTGGTTTTTGGAGTTTAGTTTCTTTGTTTTGTTTTTTTGTATTGCTGTACACATTGTATAATTGATTCATTGTTCTTTCTTTCATTCATCTATTGTCCGTGTCCCCTGTCTACTTGTTTCTCCAACTCGTTTATGTATGTCATGTACCTACGTGTACATACATACAACCCCAAATGCACACCTCACGCCATTACCATTTTCAATGCAACAATAGAAACCTAGTCAATATAAACCAATGCGACCGTACCTGCTTCTTGAAAACCCTGACCACGTGCCATTCAACCGATCATGACGTCTGTTAACCTGTCAAACCAGAACCTTTAAAAAAAAGGGCCGTGTAACCTCACATACATACATAAGATACACCAAACTTAAGGTAAAAAAAAACTCTATTAACCAAGACAGAATTTATCAAACAATGTAAAAAAAAGAAACTTTTTTATAAACAAAAAAAGGACGAAATGAAGAAGAAGAAGCCAAATAAAAAGAAACAGGGAATAAACCCGACAAAAACCCGCTCTACCGAAACGGAAAACGACAAGATAAAAAAAAAAGAAAACACACGGGAAAATACAAAGGAAATCTACACTAAAGTNGTCCGTGTCCCCTGTCTACTTGTTTCTCCAACTCGTTTATGTATGTCATGTACCTACGTGTACATACATACAACCCCAAATGCACACCTCACGCCATTACCATTTTCAATGCAACAATAGAAACCCAGTCAATATAAACCAATGCGACCGTACCTGCTTCTTAAAAACCCTGACCACGTGCCATTCAACCGATCATGACGTCTGTTAACCTGTCAAACCAGAAACTTTAAAAAAAAAGGGCCGTGTAACCTCACATACATACATACATAAGATACACCAAACTTAAGGTAAAAAAAAAAACTCTATTAACCAAGACAGAATTTATCAAACAATGTAAAAAAAAGAAACTTTTTTATAAACAAAAAAAGGACGAAATGAAGAAGAAGAAGCCAAATAAAAAGAAACAGGGAATAAACCCGACAAAAACCCGCTCTACCGAAACGGAAAACGACAAGATAAAAAAAAAAGAAAACACACGGGAAAATACAAAGGAAATCTACACTAAAGTACTATAGACAGACTATGTCGGTCTCTTTTTTAGTACCGGGTAATATCACGGCCGAAAAGGAAGGTGCTCAACCAGTTGAATGGCACCCAGAGCTTATTTCTCCACGAGAGAGACTTGGTCATGTACGCGCCACGCCACAGGAACCAGGCCGCCTTGCCCTTCAGAGAGTCCTTATCTTTCTGGAACATGGCATTCCATGAGCCGACGTACGCCATGACACCCATGTTGTTGAACTTGAATGGCTTGGAAGAGATAGTGCCCGAGTTCAACTGCTTGGCGAGGAAGGTGGCCTGCTGGTTGGCTACTTGCGCGGTGGCGGGGTACATGGCACCTTCGACGGATGAGCAGTCGCCCATGGCGAAGACGTGGTCGAGGGGAGCGGCGGCGTCGCTGGTGGTGTCTTGTACCTTGACACGGAGGCGGTCGTCGACAATGATGCCGCCGGAGCGGGGGTGACGCATCACCTTGACCTTGGGGGCGTCGCGGAGGACATCGGGGATGACGAATTCGCCGTCTTGAAGCTTCTTGACGGCAGGGTTCTGGGTGAGACCGGTGGACCAGACGACGAGACCGGCGCCGACTTCGCCGGCTGGCTCCTCCTTTACGTTAAGACGGAGGACACCCTCACCATCCTCGTTGGCGGCTTCCTCGCGACGGATGCCGAGGAGAGAGTGCTTGGTCTTGATTTCAATGCCCTGGCGCTTGAACAGGTCCATGGCGAAAGAGGACAGAGCGGCGTCGAACATGGGGAGGACCTTGGGAGCGACATCGTAGACGGTGATGCGGATAAGAGGGATGAGGTTGGGGTACATCTTGACCATGTCCTCGTGGATAAGATCGTGCAGCTCGGCGGCAAACTCGATACCAGTGGGACCACCACCGACAATAGCGAAGTGGAGAAGGTCGCGACGGAGTTCTTCCGAGGTGGTGGGGAGAGCGGCACGCTCGAAGCAGCGGAGAAGACGGAGACGAATGGCGCGGGCATCACCGACGTCACGGAGGAAGAAGGCGTTGTGACGGACTCCCTTGACACCAAAGGTTTGCGAGTAGGCACCGACAGCAATAACGAGCTTGTCAAAAGGAACATCGAACAAGCGGCCCTTGATACCAGCCTGGGTTCTCAAGGCAATAGCGGCGGTAGGCGAGGACACGGCCTCGGGAGCCATGGCCTTCTCATCACCAATGTTAGACTCGACGGTGATAGTCTTGCGAGAAAGATCAATGTTATCAGCCCATCCCTGGTGGAAGGTATCGAGGTTCAAGCGACGAATAGGCTCAGTGACAGCCGAGAACTCCAGGGTACCAGAGGCGGTGGAGGCGAGAAGCGGGGTGAAGACGAAGTGCGAGCGGGGAGAGACAATAATGCGTTCGTAGCGAGCGGGATCGAGCTTCGCGGCAAGGTTATAGCCGGCCCAGCCGGAACCGAGAATCACGACACGTTCGCGGGCCGGAGGGGCAGTGGAGAGGGAGCGGAGAGCACCGGGGAGGCGGCGGAGAGGAACGGACGGCATTTTTGGAGGGGGAGGGAGGGGGTTTTTTNTTTTTTGTGGCGTGGGCTGTGAATGAAGGACTAAGTTGTCGAGAAAGAGGCTGTTAGTGGGGAATTTTTCTTTCTTGAAAGATTGGAATGGTCGGCCGGTGTGGGGTTACGGCCAGGGTTGTGCGGCGGTTTATTTGTATTTGGTGGAGGCGGGTTGGCTGGATCTGTTTTTTGTTATGGTAGGTACGTACCGAAAAGAGAGAGAAGAGCCGCGGGTAGTTTACTTTTATGAGAAATGAATGGAATTAGGGTATGTATGTANGGGGGGGGTTTCCTGAGGACAACATTTTCCTTGGACCGAGGCGGTTGGGGGCCGGGGATTGGTCGTATCAGAGAAAGGGGATTTGAATAACGGGAATTCGGATTTTTCATGGATGACTATGATGGGATTTCATGATGATTTAAGTTTATGAATGAGTTTGTGAATCATTATCTGAGCTGAGAATAAGTTGTATCACGGTAACATGAGACTTGTATATAGACATGTACATACGCAAGTAACCACCCACTCATCCACATCTCCAAAAACCCGTCGCACATATCTCGCAATCACCCACCTACGCACCTGTCAAGTACATATGTATGTCCAATACAAATCCCCCCCACCGGGGCATTTTCGGCCTAAGGCCATTTTCACCAGGTCTAGGTCACACACGTCCTCGGCCCAAACGGGAATCCATGGCGTCGCTGGTTTTACCCGGGTGGCGCTTCGGACTTCCCTGGTGGGTAGTGCGGTAGTTATAGCCCATAGGATGTCTCTAATCAGCGACAGTGTTGTGTGTTTTTTTTTGTTGTGTTTGGAGACAAAGAGAGATAAAGTCTTGTTTTCTTTCAATGCATTGCTGTTTTGGGAGGGGTACAGTATCAGCGAAATACTTGGCTGACTGGGCTTGGGTTACCTCTGTTGAATAACACCCTTTTTTTGAATCCTAGGATACGTTAAACTTGAGCCGCAGGCACCAAACCGTAGCACAGACCCATTTCGGCAGGTATCGTCTAGCCAAGGCAACTATCGGCGCCAATAACACCCTTCTAAGAAGAAGGCGAAAAAGAAAAAAAAAAACAAGAATCTGTGCCGCACTTTTACCGCGGACACCGGCTTCCGAAGTTGAAAGTGTTTTTTCCCGGAGTTGAGTTGTGGGTTATTTCCGGAATTAGGGTTTTGGGTGGTGTTATTTCCGGGGCTGGGTTTTTTTTTTCTGGTTCGGAACGAGGTTATGAGGCGACGGGGGAGAAAGTTGGTGATGCCGAGATTGAAATGTGGCGATTGGGGATTAGGAAGGTGCTTGATGACGAGGAAAGGGCGAGATTTGTTGGTAGGGTTTGTGTAAAATATATGAGGATAAGAGCTAGACAGTAGCCGGAGAGAAAGGAGATTATCTGGTGAAAAGACGGCATTTTGGATTTGTTTTGATCAGTTTAGTGCCAGCTGGAGTTCGAGGACATTCACACTTTTTAAACCATTCACTTGTCGTTGTCCCTTTAATCGACATTCCATGGTACATTCTCACAACACATTCCGAAGTAACCCTAACTCAATCATAGAAACATGGCATATATTCATCTAAGCATCTCTCATTCAACCGACTAAGCAAAGTTTCCCGAAGCGGTAGCCTCTGATCCGGAACTAACAGAAACGTCCGAGACGGTAATAGTGTCACCCTCAGAACTAGTAATTCTAACATCAACAGTATCTGTTCCAAACCCACTACTCTGTTCGAAAAAGTTGTAATCACGTCTAGTAGTAGCAGTCCAGGTACTTCCACCATCAGTGGAGACTTCCAGCTTAGAAACAGGGACATTGGAATTGACGACTTGCATGCTGAAGAAGTAAGCGCTAGTGCCTGATTTGTTCCGGACGCGCAAAGGCGTGGTGATTCCGCATTTGACGAATTCGTACGATATGGAGATGATTCCAGCCGACGTAGAACCTAGCTGTTCAAAGGCATCTTGGTATAAATCAAGATGCGAAACGTCACACTCGGGACATTGATCGGTTACCTATTCATGTTAGTTATATATATCTGTGTAACGTCAACTTGTTGCGGAAAAAAAAAAGGAAACTTACCATGGCAACGATGGAGTTCCCAGAGGGCCCGGTCACTTTGACGCAGGCGCCACAGTTGGCTGCGGAGTCCCAGGCGCTTCCGGAAAAGGCGGTGCCGAAGAGGCCGCTGGGGAGAGTGTAGTCGGTGAATGAGCAGGTTCCACCGGCGGTGTTGCCGCCGTAGAAGGTGGCTTCACCGGAGACGGAGGAACTGAGGGAGTCGTTTGAGGAGGTGGATAGTGAGGCGTTGGTTTTGGTGGAGAGGGTTGTAGAAGCGGCGGGAGTGGTAGAGACTACTGAGGTAGTCTTGGAAGAAGCTGACGAAGTAGAAGCCGCGGGGGTGGTAGAGACAATAGAGGTACTCTTCAAAGTCTCCACAACCGACGACGAACTCCCAACCGACTTAGTCGACAAACTAGCCGTCGGCTTCACAAGCCAATTCAACGGCGTCGAAGTAGCTTCAACACTCGTAACATCCTGGTTCGCAACCGGCGTAGCCTCAGCACCAACAACCGTCGTCAAAGTCTCAGTAACAGTGACAAAGTCCGTCTCAGTAAAGAGACGTCTAGCTTGAAGATCCTTAGGGAGAACCGGGGAGGCAGCCGACAGAGCGGCGAGAGTAAGAAGGGCGGTGGTAGAACGCATTTTGAGTTTAGGGGGTTGGTATGAATGGAAGGGACGGACTCTAGGTCGGTTCGGGGTATAGATTGATGGAGCACAGCACCGGGAAAGAATGTAGCAGTGCAAGCACGCGTGAGGAGTGGATATGATATGATAGAAGAGAATGAAAGTGGACCAGACACGAAGAATGGAATCTGCAAAGGCGGATGGAGAAGGGGATTCTAACGAGTCTGTATCCCACGACGGAGACCCGGTAGTTATATGCATATCGTCATTCTACTGACATGTGAATCTATATCAATCTATGTATGTACATCACGCACCACGCAACCAGAATGGCCCGACCATTCGTCTGAGTCGGGCGATCCCCCGCATTATCACATCTAATTCTCCTAACTTCCGTATATATGAAACTCGGAAAGTTTTAATAGACACAAAACCCTCTTTATAACCAGGCATATATTTCCAAATGTGGTGAAACAGGAATATCACGAGTTCTATAAACAAGGTGGCGTCGGATAATTCCAGCCTACATGTCCATTATTGGTCCATCTAGACCGGTCTTTTCAATTATCACCAGATGTGTAAGTGACCAATGGGTGTGCAACGCAAAGTGATAGGGTTACGATAGGGTTCACCACAATCACACGTGGTTAGCTAAAGAGCATGCATCAAATTCCACTTTCAACCTCTCCCTGCATATAATCCAGGCACCAATTTACCATAATGAATGCGCATGTAAGACAAACCCATAGACAACAGAAAATCCAATTTCCCAAAAAGCCAAATCAAACCACCTATCATCCCGAAAACTTCCGCGCCAGCCACNTCGTCTGAGTCGGGCGATCCCCCGCATTATCACATCTAATTCTCCTAACTTCCGTATATATGAAACTCGGAAAGTTTTAATAGACACAAAACCCTCTCTATAATCAGGCATATATTTCCAAATGTGGTGAAACAGGAATATCACGAGTTCTATAAACAAGGTGGCGTCGGAGAATTCCAGCCTATATGTCCATTATTGGTCCATCTAGACCGGTCTTTTCAATCATCACCAGATGTGTAAGTGACCAATGGACGTACAACGCAAAGTGATAGGGTTACGATAGGGTTCACCCCAATCACACGTGGTTAGCTAAAGAGCATGCATCAAATTCCACTTTCAACCTCTCCCTGCATATAATCCAGGCACCAATTTACCACAATGAATGCCCATGTAAGACAAACCCATAGTCAATAGAAAATCCAATTTCCCAAAAAGCCAAATCAAACCACCTATCATCCCGAAAACTTCCGCGCCAGCCACACACATATACTTGAAGAGATACACACAAAGTCAGCCAGCCAACCAGCCAGCCAAAAACCTGATTCATTCGTCGCCAAAATCCAATCTAGGGAGGAGGCGGGTTCTATTGGAATTAGGGGTTGGTAGTTGCGTTCTTTAATATATCTAGAGGCGGGAGATTTGATTTTGACAGGGGTATGATGGATGTGAGACTTTGTATATATAATAGCAGTAATGACGCGTTTTTGAAGAGCAGGTTTTTGTTTTTCCATTGATTATTTTCACAACTTTGTTTTTTGTTTTTTTGTATTCTTGTCAGTCGTTGTTCGTAACGTCTTTATTCTTCTTCTTCACTTCGTTCTTTACCCCTTCCTCCCTTCCATCAAAATGGCCCCCCACCTCTCCTCCATCCAACGCGCCCAAGTCCTAACCCTCCGCGCCTCCAAACTCCCCCTCTCCAAAATCGCCTCAGAACTTCAAATCTCCGTCGCCCAAGTACGCTACACTCTCCGCGTGAACACCACCTCCATCTCCAAACGCTCCGGCCGTCCGTCCCTCCTAACCGCCGACCAAATCGACCGCGTCGTCGACTTCGTCAACAAAACCCCCGAAAACCAAGAGATCCCCTGGGCTGGAATCGGGCCTGCACTCGGCTTGGAAGCGTCCATGTGGAGTATTAGACGAGCTCTTCGCCAGAGGGGGTTTACGCGGGGTAATGCCGTTGGTAAGACGTGTATCGCGGAGGCGATTTCTACACGTGCCATGAAGAAGCAACGGGAGGCTGCTGTCGAGTCTGCTTCGGGGTCACCGGGTTCTTTGGAAGAAGATGATGGTGATCTCATGTCTGAAGGGGAAGCTGAGCTCCTTGCAATGGAGGAATTGGAATATGCGGATTATGAGCGTCGTGAGAAGGCTCGTTTGGCTGGGGAACCTGTTAGTCCTCCACGGACTCTCCAAGAGAAAGTTCGCGCTGAGAAAGCCGTGTTGGCTGATGAACAGGACAAGCGGATGTCACTATCAAATCTTCTCTACGTAAGCCAACCGCTTGGTCTTTCATCATCATCACGGGCCGTTTAATCCTCCCTTCTTTGTTTTCTTTTCATTACTTTTCACGTCCTTCTACCCAAAACTAACGACGACGCCCTTTTTTCTTTTCCTTTGACGATACCCACTCTACTCAGAAGCATTAGCCATTTTGTTTTTTTTTCATTTCTTTTCTTGTTTTATTATCACCCTTTTTCTTCTTTCTTCATCATTGCTTTTGCTTTTGTTATCCACTTTTATATTATACTCATGTCGTCATCGGCAAGGCATTTTTCAGCGTCTTTTTTGGTTAGATTTGGTTTTTCATGGCGTTTTTGTTTTTCATCNGCACTCGGCTTGGAAGCGTCCATGTGGAGTATTAGACGGGCTCTTCGCCAGAGGGGGTTTACGCGCGGTAATGCCGTTGGTAAGACGTGTATCGCGGAGGCGATTTCTACCCGTGCTATGAAGAAGCAACGGGAGGCTGCTGTCGAGTCTGCTTCGGGGTCCCCTGGGTCCTTGGAAGAAGATGATGGTGATCTCATGTCTGAAGGGGAAGCTGAGCTCCTTGCAATGGAGGAATTGGAATATGCGGATTATGAGCGTCGTGAGAAGGCTCGTTTGGCAGGGGAACCTGTTAGTCCTCCACGGACTCTCCAAGAGAAAGTTCGCGCTGAGAAAGCCGTGTTGGCTGATGAACAGGACAAGCGGATGTCACTATCAAATCTTCTCTACGTAAGCCAACCGCTTGGTCTTTCATCATCATCACGGGCCGTTTAATCCTCCCTTNTTCTACCCAAAACTAACGACGACGCCCTTTTTTCTTTTCCTTTGACGATACCCACTCTACTCAGAAGCATTAGCCATTTTGTTTTCTTCATTTCTTTTCTTGTTTTATTAGCACCCTTTTTCTTCTTCTTTCTTCATCATTGCTTTTGCTTTTGTTATCCACTTTTATATTATACTCATGTCGTCATCGGCAAGGCATTTTTCAGCGTCTTTTTTGGTTAGATTTGGTTTTTCATGGCGTTTTTGTTTTTCATCTTGCATATTACATACATACACTCTCAACTCTTTGCAGTCATAGAACTGCCTGTACTTTTACGGCTTTAGACCCAGAACCACTCAACTCTACCACATACAATACAATTCTCACCAGTTTAGTCTCACCACAAACTGTGACATCTCAACTCACCAAAAAGAAGACTTTGCCCTCAAAACGTGATATCANTATATTATACTCATGTCGTCATCGGCAAGGCATTTTTCAGCGTCTTTTTTGGTTAGATTTGGTTTTTCATGGCGTTTTTGTTTTTCATTTTGCATATTACATACATACACTCTCAACTCTTCGCAGTCATAGAACTGCCTGTACTTTTACGGCTTTAGACCCAGAACCACTCAACTCTACCACATACAATACAATTCTCACCAGTTTAGTCTCACCACAAACTGTGAAATCTCAACTCACCAAAAAGAAGACTTTGCCCTCAAAACGTGATATCATGAATCTTAATCTTGCTCATCATCTATCTGTAGTATTAACACTAAACCCTGACAACAACTCTATCATACAGCTAACGTCCGTGACCACCACGACGACGTCTCCGTCTACCACCACCGCCCCCGTTCTGCTGCTGACGTTGTTGAACTCTTTTGTCGAAACCATTCAAACAAGTACTTGTACTCTTGAACCACTCCGAATTCATATTCGTCTCATTCAACGCCTGGAATGGCTCCCACGCCTCCACCGTTTCACGCGAAAGTCCATCGTCACTGCCCCTTTCGCTTTCCCAAAACTCCCACGTACTGTCCCGACTGTGTGCCCAGTTCTACCTGGCAAACACTCTTACAATACCATCACCTCCGCCACTTACCACCCACCGTCCATCTTGACTCCACACTACACTGCAAATCCCCTCACCACGCATAATACGGTGACCCGTTACCTCTTGAAGACAAGCACGCTTCTCAAGATCCCAGAACCGAAGGGACGCATCATGGCCAGCACTTACTAACTCACGACCATCTGGGCTGAGAGAGAGTGACGACACAGCAGCAGAGTGTGCCCACATGTTGTATGTACATTGTCCTATACATTGGTTAGCATCTGCTTCCTCATTATTATCAAACACATCCTGGAACTTACCACTGTTAGAGTCAAAGAACCGAATAGTCTTGTCCTCATATGCTGAGATAATCGCTCCCTCCACACCAGACCCACCCGAAGCCCGGTTACCCGGAGAAATTCCATTGTCATCTTCACCCGTGGATCCAGTCTGGTCCAGGCTGATTGTCGTAGCAACAACCGCATTAATCCCCGTCTTGGGCGTCCCATCGTATGTGTCTTGGCTAGCACAGACACCAATCTGCTCACCAGTCCCAGTATCGTGGATGGTGACCGTCGAATTGTTGTAAGACACCACAAACGTCTCACCCGAAGGATCAAGACTACAAATGCTCGTTGGAGCTGCATCGAAACCCTCTGGTGGCGTAATAGTGTACATATGGGAATATGTGAATGGCACGTTGCTGAACGTCGTCGTCGTAGGTTGTGGGGACGCGGGGAAAGCACTACCAGAGCTGATAGAGTTGTTCCGCGTACGACCAGTCGGCCGTTGCTCACTCGGTGGCTTAGGTGGCGTGACGCTGGGTGGCGGGCTAACAGCCCAAACCTTCACCAACCCATCGGCCGAACCAGAGACCAACACAAGTCTATCGGGGCCACCCCACTGTGCCGTGTCAGCAAAGTGACGGCCCAAAGTACCCGGTAACACACACAGTGCCCAGACAGCATCATTGTGGCC